>CATIWM010375456.1:0-11448 GCA_949671775.1 Mallotus repandus
CTGATAATACAAAACTAGCAAATAAGATCCCACATGCATATGGCGAACAAGAGGTTATGTTACTGCTAAAAGGCCTAAAATTTCTATAAATAAAACCACTGCGAATTGAATTATGCAGAATTGCAAACTGAATTTTAAAAAAGGATAAACAGTCTAAGGAGAGAGAACAACGAAATAAAAGAGAATTATATAAAAAAAAGTGAAAGAACCAATAAATAATAAATTTTAATATATTATTTTACCAATAGTATTTAGAAATATACTAAAATAATGGATTATGTGCAAGTACATGAACAAATTGAGCAACTTCGAATTGTTTAAAGCTCGACTCAACAAAATTCATTCGAGCTCATTTATTAAATTAAACAATCTAAACTCAAACTCTAACTTAAAATCAGTATGGTAAATAAGTTGAATCCGAACTTCTTAAAACTCAAATTGTTTAAACTCGTGAATAAATTAGTTATTTTTTGTCATTTTGATCACTTTTTATTATTTGATCTTTTATTATGTGATAAAAATAACAAATCATAAATTTACTCATTTAGAGTCTTATAATATATAATTTGATTTTTCATTCCATGTAATTTATAAAAAAAAAATGAAAGAACCAATAAATAACAAATTTTAATATATCATTTTACCACTAGTATTTAGAAATATACTAAAATAAAGTATTTTGTGCAAGTACATGAACGAATTGAGCAACTTCGAATTGTTCAGAATTCGACTCAATAAAATTCATTCGAATTCATTTATTAAGTTAAACAATCTAAACTGAAATTCTAACTTGAAATCAGTATGATAAATAAGTCGAGCTCAAACTCCTTAAAATTTAAATTGTTTAAACTAGTGAACAAATTCGTAAAAAGAGTTCGTGAGCTAACTCAGTAACAACTCATTTATTAATTCATTAATAAATTTTAGTCTCAAGCAAATATAATTTAATCTAAATATTAGTATAAGTAATTGTATCATATAAATATAATTTAATCTAAAAATTGGTATTTAATAAAAATAATTTATGATTTAATTTAAGTAGATATTATATAGTACTAATTTAGGACTAAGTAAATATAATAATAATTCTAGATAATATTAAGCAATAAAAATATAAATGACAAAATTAGGTAGTTTTACGGTATATATTAGTATTAATAATAAGTATTAGCATTAAATAAATATAAATATTAAGTAAGTATTATATGATATTTAGTATTGAATAAATAAAATTTTGAATTATTAAGTATAATAAAAAAAAGTATGCATTGTGACAAAATTATATAATTTTGTAGAAATTAATTATAATTAATATTAAGTAAAATTTTAAAATTAATAAGTAAAAATCTTACAATACTAATTTAATATTAAGCAAATAAAAGAAAAATAAAAGGCTATATATTTGTAATTTGTATTAGTATTAGTATTGATATTAATATTAAGTAAATATAATATAAAATAAAAAAATAATATAATATTAATACTAATTAATTGTAATAAATAATATAATATTAATTAAATATCATAAAATACTAATTTAATATTAAACAATAAATAATACTAACTTTTATGTTATTTGATCCATTCCATTAATTCTGTTGGCCATCATTGCATAATAAGCATCATGCTACCATAATATTTTTTTTATTTATATATTTTTTCATGTTTTCAAGTATTATGTCATTGATAAGAAGATGAATTAGAAATTTTTGAAATGGACATGATTCAGAAGTTCATTCTAATGTATCTTTAATTTGATATTGATTTTGGAGTATATTTTTTTTACAATATTTGTACCTATATTTCACACATATATAGTACAATTTGATTGATAAAATTTGTGAACAAGGTTAAATAAAAAAAACTCGCCAAGTAATCATAATTTTACAATATACAATATATAAAATATTAGATGCTAAAATTTAATAATATTGGATATACAACATATAAAATTTTATTCATAATAAATATAAAAATATTCAAAAAAATATATTATTGGAATATAATTATAATTTATATTAAATATATAATAATTTATTTAATATACTGTTTATTGTTAATGTTTTAATAAATGATTTTGACATGTATTTATATTTTTTTAAACAAAATTTAAGCTTGGATAAATTCCTACAACTCACAAATGACAATAGAAATCATTTATTTTAAAATTTTAACTGCCGGTAATTTTCAATTTGAGAGTTCAATAGTAAAAGTAATATTTTTCATACCTATTTCTAGTGTTAAATATATTTTTTCATCCACCTCCCAATTGTTAAAACAAATATGGGTCCCTTCAAATTTGGCGAAAAAAATTATATAAATCGGATACACAGAATTGGTTGAAGAAGATTACATAATTTAGGAGTTCAATAGCACATGTTTTAACAACAAAGGTTTAATAAGTTACAACAACAAAGTTCAGGGACAAATAATGGCTTTTACCAGAAAAATCCGCCTCTTTTTATCCGAGAACGCTCTCTGTCAAGTCTCGCTGCCGCATCGAAAACCCAAGAAAATCCCCATTTTCCTTCTAGCCGGAGTCGATTTTCCCTCCAAAATTCCCAAATTTTGTTCATAACCAAACAAGATTTAAAGAAAATCTCAATTCCCTTCCCTGTCACCTCAGCACATTTCAAAGAGTTTTTGTTTTCCTCGATTTTTTTTTTAAACATCATGAATTCAATTAGGGTTTGGGTTGCTTAATCTTTTAACTCTTTTAGGGTTTTTATATAGTTCACAATGACTGATCGCAACAACAACACCACTGCTAACAACAACTCCTCCACCACTGCTCCTAAGCCGATATGGATGAAGCATGCTGAGGAAGCCAAACTAAAAAGCGAAGCTGAGAAAGCCGCCGCTGCAAAAGCTGCATTTGAAGCCACATTCAAAACTGTAAACGCTAACAAACCTGAAAAACCCTCGGATTCCGATTCAGAAGGGGAAGAATTAGAAGAGTACTTAGCCAATAAGCCTGTGGGCCCAGTAGATCCCACCAAGTGTACGGCTGTTGGTGCAGGAATTGCTGGCGGAACTGCCTGTGCTCCATCCACTTTCATGGTGGTGACGAAGGATTCTGATGGGAGGAAAGTCGCTCACGGTGGTGCCCAGATTAAGGTGAAGATATCTCCTGGAGTGGGTGTTGGAGGAACAGAACAGGAAGGGATTGTCAAGGATATGGGAGATGGGAGTTATACAGTGACTTATGTTGTGCCTAAAAGAGGGAATTATATGGTTAATATTGAATGCAATGGGAAGCCTATTATGGGTAGTCCATTTCCCGTGTTCTTTAGCGCAGGTAACTGTTATTTATAGCATTCTTGCGAGTTTTCAGGGACTATCATGTTGATCTTGCAATGTAGAGTGTTATTTTTTAATTCTTGCTGTAGTTTCCTTATCTCGATATGCATACATTGGTAGTTTGTTAACATTTTGGTAGTTTGTTATGATAGCATACGTGGAAGTCTGATTAAATTTCATATGGAGTCATAGTTTATCTCTTATCTTGATATGTATGTATTTATAGTTTGTCAAATTTTTTGTGGATGTTCTTTAGTGCAGGTTCTTGATGTTGATTCTGCTGACCTAAATATCATCCACTATACTTGCTATAGATTCTCCATCATTGTGGATTACGAAGTGCACTTGTATATATTCTTTCTCTTTGGAGATCATAGGCTGGCATACTTTTAAGATTTTTTGCAATATTTATGTTTTATGTGAAAAAATTCATTTTTTATTTGGTCCTGTTTGATGGAATTTGTAGAATGTGCAATTTTGTTGTTGGAACTTGGAGGTGAAAAGGCGGGGGATTTTGATATGGGGTTTGTGAAGTAATGATTGGTGACAGATTTAGGATTCTGAAAATGAAGCACCATTGCTTGCATGCCAATCATTTTGTCCATAAATTGTTCAGACTTGCTATTTTTGTTTTCAGAATCAAATGGTTTTTTCTTTTGTGGAATATTTTGAAAATGTTAAAGCATCACTCTGCAGGTACTTCAACTGGAGGCGTTTTGGGTATGGCTCCTACATCCACGTTTCCCAACTTAGTTAACCAGACCATGCCAAACATGCCAAATTATTCAGGTTCTGTTTCTGGGGCATTCCCTGGATTACTGGGAATGATTCCTGGCATTGTTTCTGGTGCTTCAGGTGGTGCTGTTTTACCTGGAATTGGGGCATCCCTTGGGGAAGTTTGTCGAGAGTATCTGAATGGCCGATGTCCAAAGACCGACTGCAAGTTAAACCATCCACCACACAATTTGCTAATGACTGCGTTAGCTGCGACGACCTCAATGGGGACTCTCAGTCAGGTGCCTATGGCACCTTCAGCAGCTGCAATGGCTGCTGCTCAGGCCATTGTTGCTGCCCAAGCCCTTCAGGCTCATGCTGCTCAGGTGCAAGCACAAGCTCAATCTTCCAAAGATTCATCTGGTACTATTTCTTAATTCATTTGGTCATGAATGTAATACAGTAGCTTGCATGCAGCCTTTTTTTAAAATTTTCTAATCTGTTTTACATTTATATTTTTTCTTTTTCTATCTATGGTTTTATTTATCCTTATCTTTATTGTCTAAGCTTCTTACATTTGAGTGCTTCTCTTTTTGTCAGGTGAACCTGACAAAGCTGGGAAGGAAGAGGCACTGAAGAAGACACTCCAAATTAGCAATCTTAGTCCACTTCTGACAGTGGACCAGCTAAAACAGCTGTTTGGCTTTTTTGGCTCAGTAGTTGAATGTACCATTACTGATTCAAAGCATTTTGCTTATATAGAGTACTCAAAACCTGAAGAAGCAACAGCTGCTTTAGCATTGAACAATATGGATGTTGGGGGCCGGCCATTGAACGTTGAGATGGCTAAATCTCTTCCTCAAAAATCACTTTTAAATTCTTCGACAGCTTCATCTTCTCTGCCAATGATGATGCAGCAAGCTGTTGCCATGCAACAGATGCAATTTCAACAGGCTTTGCTTATGCAGCAAACTATGACAGCACAACAGGCAGCTAACCGAGCTGCAACAATGAAGTCTGCAACAGAGTTGGCAGCAGCTAGAGCAGCAGAAATTAGTAGAAAGTTAAAAGCTGATGGATTTGTTGATGAAGAGAAGGAAACAGAAAGAAAATCTAGGTACATGAAAACATATATATATATATATTTTGAAACAGATCGCTAGTGTAATTTTTGTTGATTGCTTTCATTTTGGGTAACTGAAAAGTTTTAAAATATTAATCATCATAATGAGTCTTTAATAACAGGATCAAATCTCACATCAATATTATTATAATCTGTCATATGCCATCGCACACCATGAGCTATTGGTGCTAATTTGTTGCATGTCATGGACATCTTCAGCTGCCCTTTTTTTTTTTGTTCTGTTTGGATTTTGCTTGCAATTGTTTTTTTTTTTTAAATCTCTTCTTATAATTTGGAAAGTCAGTGTCAACATCTCATTGTTGAAAGATAATCAGAAAGAGGAACCTGAGGTCTTCTTTGAGCTAGTCATTATCCTGTTATACCTATGTTTTAATTATTTCCACATGATCTTTTATTAGTGGCAGTATATTATATCTTTGAAACTTATGATGGTTGCTGACCTGTCAAATTTTGTTGAGAGGTTGCTGAGCTGTCAAATTAGTGAAGAGACCATCTCAGATACTTATTTTCTGTCGATGTGAATGTGAATGTTGATTTATCCTGTCCTTAGCATATTGCATATTTTAAATCTTCTATTGCTTAACAACTATATATGTCAAGGGAACAATTACTAAAAGACAGTCATATTCTGTGTTGTTTAATCCATATCACTAATGCATTTTAATGTGTTACGAAGGTCACCTCCCAAATCTCAAGCAAGGTCCAGGTCTAAGTCAAAATCACCAGTTAGTTATCGACAAAGGAGGAGGTCTCCTTCTTATTCACCTCCTCGCCGCCATCGAGATCGTAGATCCAGGTCACCTTTGAGATCTCGCCATTACCCCAGGTATGATAGTGGAAGGCGATCTTATAGAGAGAGTAGGGGCAGTGGCAGAACTAGAAGAAGGGAGAGATCCTTTGATAGGCATTCCCCTGCTTCAAGGAGAAATAGAAGTAGGAGTGTGAGCCCTCGACGGAAAAGGTCGCACAGAGATGATTCAGGCTCACCAAAACACTATCGAGAAAGTTCACCTCGTAGAACAAGAAAATTATCCCATGACAGTTCAAGATCACCAAGGCATCATAGAGGAAGCAGGTCATCCCCAAGGAATGACAATGATAACAAACTGAAATACAGAGACCGCTCTAGGTCTAAATCCGTTGAAGATTCCAATGAAGCTCGGGTTGCAAAACTTGAGCAACAAGAGAGGAGGACTAGGTCATTATCTGTGGAAGAGAAAAACAATGTAAGAAAGTCATCTGCAAGAAGCACAGATGAAAATGAACCTAAACATAGGAGGCGGTCAAGGTCAAAGTCTGTGGAAGCAAGGGATCACTCCAATGAGATGGTGAAAGAAACTAGGGATGGAAGACTGAAATATCAGGATGGAAAGAGGTCCAGATCAAAATCTGCTGAAGGTAGGCATCACTCCAGGGAGAAAGGAAATGAAAGCAGGGACAAAAAGTCAAAGCATCGTGATAGAAAGCGGTCAAGATCAATGTCTGCCGAGGGTAAACATTGCAGAGGAAGCAGATCATCCCCACGAATTGGGGATGAGAATAAATCAAAACATAGAAGGCACTCTAGGTCAAGGTCTCCTGAAAGTAGGAACCATGCTAGTCATAGGATGGATGGAAATGGAGATGAAAAATCAAGGCATCGTAGCAGAAGACGATCAACGTCTGCTGAAGGTAAGCAACGCAGATCTCCTAGAAGCCTAGAGGAGAGTAAATCAAAACATAAAAGACGTTCTAGGTCAAGATCTGCAGAAGGCAAGCATCGCTCAGGTGATTTGAAGAAGGTAAACAGATTTGAAAATTCAGTGCGCAACAACAGTACAGCACATGAAGCTGAAAATGTGACTCAGGAGAATATGGTAATGGATAATGATGAAGAAATAAGGAGCTGAGTTGTGGCAATTTCAAAATCAACATAGAAGGTTTGTTACCAATACTTATGCAGCCACTAGTCAAGTTGTCCTGTAATATCATCTAATAGAAGGAAAAAATAGGGCTTGGAAATTTTGACACTTTTTTATTGATCATTGCTTTATCTTCATGTCATTTGCAGGACGACAAGAAACACAATTAATTTAAGACTCCAAACTCTTGCAAATAAAAATTACTGAACTTATGCCAGCAAGGACCTGGAATTATGTCAATGAAGAAGCAGTTGATTGTTAACGATGATATGTACTCACAAATTCCTCAGTTGAAATTGCAGGATAGTAGCTTCAATTCAGCTGATGCTGTTTCAAAGTTTTCTTCGGTGTAAAAGAGATGAGATGACAGAAGAAGTGCTGAATTGGTCAACTTTCTGGAAGTTGACTATTGATTATAGCTCACCTAACTTTAGAAGTTTGTTTAAATGCATGAACTTAGAATTCTTAAAAATCATCCTCCGCTACATGAAGGGTGGTACTCTTAGGAGATTTCTTAGTGTTCCTTTGGTGCTAAGATTATTCTGCCTATAGTTGGCTCCTCATAAATGTGTGCACTTTTTTTTTTTTTTTTAAATCTTTTGCAGGTCCACCTGTAACAGATTGGAACTAGGGTTTGAGGCATTCTGACCTCGATATGGATTAAATATTATGGGAGGTGTTCTGCTGTTGTCTTCATCAATGTACCAAGCTTCTATTTCTGCTGGATGTATGTGGGACTATTAACTCTATTGCTGCATTATGGACATTTTGATTAAGATATTGTTTAAGGGACCATTTCCAGTTGCCTTGCTTTATTTTTGGCTTTTTAAATTTTGCATGACTTAATTATTTGAGCTGGGATGTTGACAAGATTTGCAGTATGGTGGAGAAGAGTGGTTTATTAGTTAATAGGCAGTTGGGTTGCCATATGACTGACCTTTGTTTGAGATCATAAGCATGATTAGTGTGTGATATAGTGAAGGCTTAGCAAGGGTGGTCTTTCTTCCCCTTCCCTTTTCTCTGAATAAATCATATTGAATTAGGTCTGAGTTTTATGACATTTACCGTCTTTATAACCCTCATAAGTGTTTAAGGTGAAAGCTTCTAGTTTGTGTAATAGGCTGATCATAGACTCAACTTTATTTACCTTTGATGGTGTGCTGGACCTGTCATCTCCCAAATACATGCAGGTCATACATGGTGTTTTCGTTGGAGCTTTCATGGATCAGTTGGGCACAATTGAAATTTACTGATGGACATTAAGGTATGCAGTCAGTAGACTGGCAAGCTTGTGCTGTTAAGCTTTTCGTCCATCTCAGAACTTTTTGACACTGTTGATAGTAAATTGGGTGGGTTACATTTCCCAATACTTGTGTAACTTGTGTAACAATGTTTTAAAACCTTGTTCCTTACTCCTTTTCCCATCTTTCTTCCTTTTTTTTTTCCTTTTTTTCCTTTTTTTCCTTCTTCCCAAGGTATTGTCTTGGTTATTGAAGCTATTTTGAGGTCAACTGAAACCAGATGTTGCTGAGATGAATAGCATTACAATTCAGTGTCGATATGAGATCAGATTGGCCGACTGTCTCTAAATTATATGGTGAAATGCCAATTTGGTTTTTAGACAGGTAACTTTTGTTAAACTGCTGGATTAATTTTCTTTTCTGATAAAAATCAACACGTAGTTATTTTCCATATAGACATATTCAAATACCCAAAGCGGTTCTTGTTGTAACTTACTCTCAGTCAGTTGCTAAAAATTGTAAATCCATATTAGCAAAGCAATTTGACATGTTCATTTTTTTCCCATCTCTGCAGTTTGTGTCGTGTATGCTTGTAAGACCATGATTGCACTAGGTTTCACTTTAAGGCTCTTTTGGGGGGGTTGGTTGTCCTGGTGCTTGGCTGACATTATGTTTGTTAAACTTAAATTTTTGTCCGGTGATCTATGTCATTGAAATGCAGAAATTAACTAGAGCCTCGAGCATGTGTGTCTTGTAACTGGTTACAACATGACTAGATGACCTGTTATGATCTTCTTGGCTTTTTTTTTTTTTTTGACCAGCTAATAATTTTATCAAAATTGTTAATTGTGGTGGTTGCATGTGCCAACCACTGGGAACACGATCAACCATCAAGGGCTTTTTACTCAAATTATACATGTTCAAGCTCCGAACTTAAGGAGAAGTATCATGTGCCAAAGACCCCCTAATAATATCTCCCGAACTTCTGGACATCTCTTGTATTTTCTTTTTATTTGTTTGTAACCTAGCACATTGTCATCCCAATTCACTTTCAACAAGCAGAAGTTTTTTTTTTTATATAATTATGTTTGTTGGTAAGACTTCTATGGATATGATGGTAGCAGAGGAAGAAACATTTGTTCTATTTTATGATGGGGTGATTTACACTTGCGGTATTCAACTTTTAGCGAAAGTACCATTGTGGTATTGAATTTTTAGTGAGTCACTTAAAACAGTGTGATCTTTTTTCTTGTAATAATAAAGTACCTGAGTCAACTTTTCAGCCGATGATGTACATGTGGCATATGATGTGGCGTGTGATGTGGTGCTCTAATCTTAAGTGGCAAACATGCAGGAGACATGTAAAAAAAATGTCACATCAACCTTTTAATAATCAACAAATTAACAAAACATCAACAAATTAATAAGTAAGAAAATAATTAATAAAATAATAACAATTACAATAATTTTTCTTCTTTTACTTCTCATACTTTCTCACCAACCAAACACCCTCATTTAATTAAAAAAAATTCTTGAAAATTCTAATTAATCATCAACAATTAGCTTGATTATTTTCTAATCAAATTTTTTGATTCCTTATCACAATTTTTTTTTCATTCCAACCAGAAAAAGAAAATCTCAGATCTTCACACTCACAATGTTGAAGCTGCTTCTCAAATCTCAAATTCTTTTAAGAAACATCGCTGCTACTTCTCTTCAGGCTCACGATGTTGATGCCTCTGTCATTGCCCTAGTCGTCATAGGAGATGCAACAACAGTCGTAACACCATTGCAGCCACCAAAACAACAACAGCACTACCACCACCACCGTTCAACACATCACCACCACCACAATTAACCCATTCTCTTACAATTAACCAAAAATACTTGGCAATAAAAAAAAATTCAAATCTCAAACAAAATAAGATCAAAGAAAATAAATTCAAATCTTAAACATCAACACCAAAAATTCAAATCTCAAACATCGACACCAACTACCTGCATCTCTCCTCCATCGTTGATTGTTCATGTTGCCTCGGTGCATCACCGATCTTTGTTCGTGTTGCGTCGGTGCATCTTCTGCTCTAGCCTTGGAGATCGCCACAGAGGTTAGGTCGATCTGCGAAGGCATCAACGGCATGAGGGTGACGGACAACCTCTACGTCAATCAGTGAACTGGGCAACTGCTTGCACACGAAGGCCAACAACGGGCCTGGCTAAGAATTTATTCCCAATTTCAAGTGATGCAATGATGGCAATGGTTGGCAAAAGGGTGTTGTCAACAACGCTTGTGTTCTTCTCGGTGGCAGCTGCTCTTGTGGTGAGTGTGTTGACAACAACAAAGGATGTTGGTGAGAATATTGCGTAATGGGGAGAGAAAGGTAAGTAATATAATTTTTGAAGAATTTTTTTATTTAAATGAGGGTGTTTGGTTAGTGAGAAAGTATGAGAAAGTAAAAGCAACAATTTGAAGATAGAAAAGTTTTAACAAAAACATATGAAAGTGGGAGAAAGGGAATTTGATAAAAAAAAAAGAAGGAAAATTATTGTAATTGTTATTTTTTTGTTAATTATTTTTTTTGTTAATTATTTTGTTAGTTATTAATTTGTTGATGTTTTGTTAATTTGTTGATTGTTAAAATGTTGATGTGGCATTTTTTTTTTACATGCCTCCTGCATGTTTGCCACTTAAGATTAGAGCACCACGTCACACGCCACATCATGTGCTACACGTACATCATCGGCCGGAAAGTTGACTCAGGTATTTTATTGTTACTAGAAAAAAGGTCATCGTGTTTTAAGTGACTTGCTAAAAGTTGGATACCACAATGATACTTTCGCTAAAAGTTGGGTACCGCGAGTGTAAATTACCCTTTTATGATGGGATTGTGTGTTGGATCGGACCTCTCCCCTGTTATTTCACCCCATTCTCTCCTCTCTTTTTTTCCCTTCCTTTTTCTCTTCCCCTTTATTGTTCTTATTCTCTGAGGCTGCTGCGCCAGGACTACACTAGAAAGGAAACTTGCAATTGCAATGAGGTGTTGAAAAATTGTTGTGGCAAGTGACCATTTAGTTATCCCGATTAGGGTAAAACTATTGATGATGTTTATAATCATAAACAGTTTTTTGGGTTGGGTTTTATTTTAAC
>CATIWM010375498.1:0-10621 GCA_949671775.1 Mallotus repandus
CAAACCGGATATCCACAATAACATTCAATTTAAAACATAATTTAAAAATAAAAATGAAATATAAAAATATAATTTACTTTTAAATATTTTTATTAAAAATCAAATTAAAATGTTAAATTATTTTCAAAATACAAAACTAAAAAATTGAGTTTCATCCATTCAACTTTTCAATTATAACTGAATAGTCACACGTATATAATTAAATAATTATAAATGTAGTTCTAAAAATTATTACATTGATTTTTTATTTTTTATTTTTATATATAGATATTAAAAATATATAAAAAGTATGTGAGAAAAAATAAGAGATTAATAGGAATATAAACTATATATCAACCATTAAATATTATTTTTGATATTCAGATTTATAAAATTTTAATTTAATTCAATTTAAATCATATGAACATCTTGAAGAAATAGAGAAACTAAAAAAGAAAAATTCTTATTTCAAAAATTTATGAAAAATTTAGTTTTTAAAATTATGTATTTACATATTTTTAAATTTGATATATATTCAATTTAATTGCTAATTCATTTGGGTGAATTTTAAAATAATAATTTTTGAGTAAATTGAATATTAGTAGAAAGTTAATTTGTGTCAATTGACCAAGTTTATCAAAATGATGGGGTAATTGCCAAAAAAAGTAATTTATGGGCTGATTAGTCATTACATATAACTTTAGGGGGCAAATTGACACTTTAGGCACCTAACTGTAAAAACAGAATTATTTATCTCTCTTTTTTCGACTATATTCCAGTAAAGGCTCGCTCTGCCTCCTGCTCTTGCGCTGCTCCTTCATTTTCCTGGGTCCTCGTCTCTCTTTAAACAGCAACATGATGTCTCAAAACCCACAAAAATCACTGAACTTTCTCACAATCATACTGTTATTGCTACTACTATTACACCTAAATCGCTCATTTCAACTCAATATTGATGACGGTGATGATCCTGATGATGATGATGCTGATGGTGACTCTCTAACTTACATCTGGCCACTTCCGTCAAACTTCACTTCTGGGGATCGCACCCTCTCCGTTGACCCTTCCCTTTCTTTACTTTCCAGCGGATACGGATCCAACTCCACCACCATTAAAGATGCTTTTGAGAGATACAAAAAGATTATCTTTCAGCATACTGCTCCAACTTCTTCTTCTCTTTTTGACTTGTTTAGATTTAAAAGATCGGATTTTGATGTCTCGAAATTGAAAATTGTGCTTCATTCTGATTCTGAGGAAGTGAGTGATTAGTGTTTTTTTCTTAAGAGTTGATTTTTTTTTTAAAATTTTGAATGTATGTTTTTGGGGGTCTGAATTTGACTTTTACTTTGTGTATGGTTTTGGGGTTCTTGCAGCTTCGGCTTGGAGTTGATGAGAGTTATACGTTATTTGTGGATAAGAATGATGGACAGTCTATCATTGGGGAGGCTACAATTGAGGTCAATGTTTTGAACTTTGAGCTTTTGTATGTGGTGGTTCTCATGATTACATTCAGACCCAGTTGTAATTTTGTTGTTGATCTGGTTATTTGATTAGCGCTACATTTTGTTATTTGGCATGCTACAATTAAGTTGATAATTTTGAACTTCTAGCTTTTTATGTGGCTGTTTTGATGATTAGATTGAGACCCAAAAGTAGCTGTATTGTTGATTTGGTTATTTGATCGATGCCACATTTGAGGTGAAAGTTTTGCCTTGAGCTTTTATGTGATTTTTTTTTTATTTGATTCAGACCCAGTTATAGATTTATTAAGAATTTTGATTATTTGAGTGATGCTATATTTCTGTTTATTATTGCATTATGGTTACTGAAAAGAATGTCTTCCTTAATGAACGAGGTCTAGCATGGGATTATCTTTTAAGTTGATCTGTTAATTTAGGGATTTCAAGTGTGATCATGCCCTTTCATTCTGGTTGGTTTTGCTTTCATTCATGGAACACCATCATTGCTGGACTGGAAAATAATATCCATCTTCTCCCTTTTGCAGGCAAATACTATCTATGGTGCATTGCGAGGGTTGGAGGTATTTTATGATTACCTATGAATTTAATATTATTAAGTAGGCTCATGCATAATCCTTACATTTATATGTCTGAGTACTTTGGTGCTTGCTTCCTGATAATAGATTATGACATCCTTTTAGTTGCATTATTTTAAATTTTGTATAACAACGAAAAGTTGGATGGTTTTAAATGGATAAATTGGTACTAGTGAATTCTATAATATATGACATGGGATCCGCAAAATGGCTACCGGAAGAGTTACCTTTACTGATTTGCTTACAAGTTATAACCAAATTTATGGGGAATGTATTACAAATTGTGTGAAGATGTAGCCATGCAGTTGTATAGACTTAATTGCTCTAGTCAGACCTGATCAGAGTAGTAAAGGTAGATGAGCATTTGATCTTTCAGATTAGGTGCTGTTGCATATAAAACTTGTCATAGTGTTTGCTCTATATTGATTTTTGATTCTTTTGCATTTCTTCATTCCATCTACACCTCTTCTGGCTTATTTTGAAGTTGACTTGATGCTCTCAAAAATTTAAGAGATAGTATAGATACCTATGCATATTAGTATCACAGTCTATTCTACCCTCTAGGCAATAAAACACCCAATGCAAAAACGTAGCTTCCTTCTTCGGCTTTTGGATTTCAGATAATAAAAACCACCAGCATTTTGGGACATAAATTAGAACTATTGATCCATTTCTATCATATAACTTCTTGGTATGCCTATATAAGCTGATTTAGCATTTCATTTTGGAGTTAAATCTTGAGAACCATGAATTCATTATATTATGTACCATATCTGGTAGGTCTATGATCCATGACTCTATGTGCTTGTAATTGCTTGGAGTACAAAGGCTAATCTATCTTCTAAAGTTATATATGCAGCTAATTATTATTAAACATTGAGGACCTTGTGATTGGCTTTGGCTATGAGATCATTTTTCTTTGGTTAATCTTCTTTTGTGTGATCTTCCAGACATTCAGCCAATTATGTACATTTGATTATGAAACCAAATCTGTACAAATCTACAAGGCACCATGGTACATTCAAGACAAACCAAGATTTGCATATCGAGGACTTCTACTTGGTAAGCCCCATTTCTTTCCAAGGAAAGAAAGAAAATTTTAAAAACTCTGCTCAATATGCTTTTTTCCTAAAGTGCTGTTCAATTTCTTAACAACTAATTTTGCAGATACATCAAGGCACTACTTACCAGTTGATATTATTAAGCAGATAATTGAATCAATGACATATGCTAAACTTGTAAGATGTGCTATTCACTCTTAAGCTTTGTGTTTCACAGTTTGATATAAGTGAAACATGCACTTATTTTTTATGCTGTATTTTCGTTATCTTATTATTTGACATGCAATTCTGATATTGGAATTTACGTAGTAGAATGTCCTTCATTGGCACATTATAGATGAGCAAGCATTTCCTTTGGAAGTACCAACATATCCAAAATTGTGGCAAGGTTCATATACAAAGTGGGAGCGATACACAGTAGAGGATGCCTACGAAATTGTATAGTAAGATTCATACTGATTATCCTATTACCAATAAAACATTAAATTGATACTTGAGGGCAAATGCAAAGGAAATAAAATTGTTAACATTGATGAGCTTAGTAAACCAAAGAGAAAACTTGAAGTGAATAAGACATTTATGTTCCAAAGTTCAATGTTTGATCGACATTTTTTTTTCTTCCTCCACCTCTCTCTGTCCCTCTCCCCATGCTCTATGCCCATTCTATGGCTTTTTATCTTGTTCATGTGTATTTCATGTCATGCTTGCTTGCTCTGCATAGGCTAACGTCTTTTGTTTTTTCTATTGTTTCCATGTATCGACTTGAAGCTTTGCCAAAATGAGAGGTGAGTCTCATCTTTTTGGTTCTGTAAAACTTCAGCAAAACAAGTTTTGGGGCATATCTTTGAACTTATTTTTCTTAAATTTTATTATGGTTCCTAGAAATGTAGACTTGCAGAATTTAGTTTCAAAAATAAATTGCATCTATTTCATTAGTAGGTCATTGGAGAACTTTTAACTGAAGAATGATTTTATGTGGGTTTCAAGCTCCAATTGGAAATTATATTTTTTGTATAATTTATGGTTTATGGCAGGCATCAATGTTATGGCAGAAGTAGATGTCCCTGGTCATGCAGAATCATGGTAAGGCACTATTTATATTCTTGTTCTTTTTCCTTTTTTTCTGTTATTGTATTAGGCTTCCCAGACGAATCTAAACTCCTAGTTTATAGTTTTTGGTTAAGACTGAATTTGCCTTATATTTCCTAAATATGAAGCAATCGGAAGCACTAAAAATCGAGAAGATACTCAGATTTTATTTCTTTCTAAAGTTTTGTCCCTTGTGCTAACCTTGTTTGAGAACTGGAACTTAAAGTGTCTCCTTGAATTCGTTAACTTTTTAGGGATTACCATTGCCTTGAAGTTGAAGGACACAAAAAAGTTTTAGGAGTAAAAAATAACTGAGTTGAAGCACAAACTTTTAATACTTCAAATTGTAAATGTCTTGTTGGTATATAATACACATGGAGGTGGTGTAGAAAATTCTTTATTACACGAAATTCTTTAAATTTTTTATTTTCTTTTTGTGCAGGGGTGCTGGATATCCTGATCTTTGGCCCTCTACTTTCTGTAGAGAGCCACTTGATGTTTCAAAAAATTTCACTTTTGATGTGATATCTGGCATTCTGACAGGTTAAGATTCTTGCGTTTTATTGCATGCTAAGATTATTTGATGCATATGTGCAACTTATTTTGTCAGTAATATTCTTTTCAAAAATTTTTGATGGGTAACATAGTATATACTTGTGATACATGTATGGAGATTCTGAATGTAGAAAATCAGCTGAATTTTGGCTGGGTTGATAAGTATTGGGAGAGTTGGATATTATAAGTAACCCAAGTTGTGACATTTGTAACCTTAGGTGTAGTTAATGGGGCTTCTACTTGGTTATTTAAATGTTATATGTTCATTAAAAATAGTTTCGCTCAATATTTTGTCAAGTATTCCCTACTTCTCTTTTAATTTTTTTTGTTTGTAATTTTTGCTTTCCAGACATGAGAAAAATCTTCCCTTTTGAGCTCTTCCACTTGGGTGGTGATGAGGTTAACACAGGTTAGTTTAAGTTGCTTTTCTTTTGGAAAGCTGATTGTTTGCTATCTCTTAATCAACAAAATCGGCAGCATAGTTGTAGAAAATTTTGATTCTATAATGTGCCAAAAGGGAAGGAAAAATTTCGATTTGATAGACTTTACTGCAGTTCATTGTAGTGATACCACAATTAGAGCGAAAACTCTCACCAGTGAGCCTTGATTCGGTGAAAAGAATTCTATGCTACATTTAGATAGAATACTTAATTTTTGGAGACCTCATTCACTGTTGGATCAGCAGCATGTAACTGCGTCTGTAGCTTGTTGATGTGCATAGTTGTTTTGCTTAATACCAATGAGATTATCATACCATATAATCTTGAGAATGAGAGAAATCCCATTGATAAACTCAAGATGAAATTTTTTCTATCTGAATGCTCATCTTGAGTTAAACCAGTGTAGTGATATAGATCAACAATCTTTTTCCAGTGTAGTGTGTTGGAATCCCACATTGGAAATGTGCAAAGCAATAAAGGGCTTATAAGTGGTGTAGATTGGACCTTAACACAAGCCAATTGGTTTTGTGTTACATGGGCTCAACCCCATTTATAGGTCCACACGTGTGCGCGTGGGCCAATATTCTCAAGGCCCGTGGACTTGTTGTCATGGTATCAGAGTAGTGATCCGGGGCTCGTGTTTAAGACTTGGAGTTGGATGCTGCCCGTTCCCACATTGAAAATGTGCCAAGGCTCGTGGACTTGTTGATATAATGATGTAGATCAACATTCTTTTTCTGTTTTTGCTATATTAGCATTATATGATTTCAGAGTTGAGAAAGAAGAATCTCTTGACTTAAATGAAGAGAACTTAAAACAGCCATCCGCAGAGCCAAGGCTGCCAACATACTTGAGCTTGTGTTCAATTTTTTATTTCTATGGAATTAAAAATCTTTCCTCAGCTGCTACCCTGTATCTGCGAATAGATGTACATGCTCTAATTTTTTGCTTGATTGCCTTTTTGGCATTTAGTGATACAAAATGGTTCACTACTTTACAGATTGCTGGAACTCTACTGCACATGTGAAGCAATGGTATGTACCTGAACTGATCTGTTTTATTGTTTTTCACTTGTTATATGATGACTTACAATTCCAAGGCAGCTGTCATTTCAATAAGGATATAGGACTTTCCTAGTCCAGCCTGAAGAGCAGTACGATATTGCAGAAAATGTGATCCATAGCACATGGTCGTTCTTTGTCACTTCATCACATGGCTTGCATAAGTTGTTTTAATTGAAATTCTATTATGGATATTTAGTAATATGTTTCTCCAACCATCTAGTTGGAACAGAGAACTTTATTTTATCTTTAATGAGATTTTTCATTACTTGATACACAAATAATAGCCAGCAAAGACTCCGCTCCTGGATCTCTTGGACTCTCTATTTTTAATTCCTGTCAGGTTCAATGAAATCCAATTCTTTCAATCTGAAAAACAATATGTTGTAGAGAATGAATTTCTACCTAGGCCATGGAGAGTTGATTGGATGTTTCCAATCTTATGGATTTCATCTTTCCAAGAATAGCATGGTGCTGAGCAGTTGTTCTTAATGTGAAGTGTCATGTCTAACATGCCTCAAATTTTAATCTTTCTCAGACAAGCTAAATTTATGCATTTCGGTTTTTGTTCATTTATCGCATTTATTGTCTAAATGGCATGTACTGGTAAACAAAAAGATCAGCAGGGTGACTGTGTAATTTGATGGTCCAAATTTATTTATCTGCAAAAGTTGCTTTTGCTATTGTTTTTCTTGGATAAACATTGAGCATTTGGGTAAAATTAGATGATGGATGATGGATTGCTCATAAAAGATTACTCAAGGAACTGTAGTTACTTCCATAGATGCATAAAATGGCCTTCTGTTTTCTTTTCCAAATTTTGAGTATAGTTATAATGTTATTAAGATAATACTTATTAACATTCATTTATACAACTGTAGGCTTCAGGATCATAACTTGACTACTAAGGATGCATACCAATATTTTGTACTCAGAGCTCAAGAAATAGCAATTTCAAAGGGCTGGACTCCTGTCAACTGGTACGTCCGTATCTACATCAATAAAATTTTTCCTTTGCCATTTCAAAAGGTTGATTTTGGTTTTGTCATTTCCCTTTCTAAAGTGCTTTGTAAATTTGGAACTTGAAATGCTTACTGTTGCTTAAATGTGGAAAAAATAAATTAATAATTATCACTTCATCAGTTGAACGCTTGTAAAAGGATCCTCTATTACTCATGGCTTGTTATACTTGGACCTGCCTGGTCGGTTGGAGCCAGAAGGCTGGAAGCCACGGGCTGGTTCAGGCTATCTTCAAACTCTTGAGTTTCCAGCTCCACCTTTTCAAAATGGCCAAATGGACTATCAACTGGTTGGTCTGTCGTGATTCCAGGGGTCAGATCTATCTGTTCGGCTAATTTATATATGAAAAATACATAGTCAATTTAGATTCAACAAAGGAAGACCTTGTATGCAACACATGTTCTAGGACCATTTTGTGATAATTAGTTGATTTATATAATATAAAGATAATATTAATAACAATTGCCCTTTTCGTTGTTACCTGGATATGATTACATTTGAGAAATAAATAAAGAAGTTTAGTGCATAGAGATGAGTATTTAGTACCTAAAATAACAATTAAAAATTAACACTATGTTAATATTCATTTTATAAACTGTAATTTCAAATTTTTCATTTATTAGAATATCATTAAGGATTTTTATCATTAGTATGTATGTGCTTTCACAAATCTATCAATTGATATTTGATTATAACTATATTTTTGTAGCTCATTTCCAAATGTTCACCAGACATTTATTTATCAACTGTCTTTTTAGCTTGGTGCAAATTCTAATCCCTGATCCTCTCTGTTATTTGGGTTGATGACCTGTTCAGTTCTGAAAACATTGACATTAATAGTGTTTTCAGATGAAGTGTTCTTCAAATTTTAAATATATAGCTACATGGACGTGTGACAAATCTAGATTATTTTATCTCAGGGAGGAAACATTCAATACGTTTCCATCACATCTTCATCCAAGTACTATAGTGCACAACTGGTGAGTTGTCTACCTATACATCATGCAATATTTCAAGCGTCAAATGTTGTGCGTTTGGTCTCTAAAGCATGAAATTTACGTGATGCAACAGGTTGGGTGGAGGGGTTTGTCCAAAAGCTGTTTCAAAAGGTTTCCGATGCATCTTCAGCAATCAAGGTTTTTGGTACCTTGACCATTTAGATGTCCCTTGGTATGAGGTTTACACTGCTGAGCCCCTAGAAGGAATAGATGATGCTTCTGAGCAAGAGCTTGTGCTTGGAGGAGAAGTTTGCATGTGGGGTGAGACAGCTGATACCTCAGATGTTCAGCAAACAATATGGCCCCGAGCAGCAGCAGCTGCAGGTATGCCTGCATTCGACATACATAATCTTGTCAGATTGTTTTCCTTGATACCTGTATTTATGTGTAAAAAAAAAAAATGATAGGCATCTTGCTCATAGTTCTTATAAGTTAACGATCTGTTGGGAATGATTTTGACATCTGCTGAAAGTAAAAGAAGAATTGTTTAAGGACAGAGGAGACAAATATACGCGCAGAAACAAAAAGGTCTAATAGAGCAGAAAAAGAAGTGTTAAAGTAGGATTTCTCTCTGATTCACTGAATATCAATTAAAGAAACTCATCTAAGAACCAGAAAATAAAAGCACCATAAAACCGTCCATGTAACTGGACATGCATAAACGAGACCCTGAAAGTTCTAACTCGAAATCTGGATTGCTGGCAGTTCATATTTCCTCTATGAGAGTGCTTAATAGCTATCAATCTATTCACTTGTATGTATATAGTAATTTTCGTGCATCAAAGGTGAAAAGTTCTACTGTGAGATGCCAAGTGTTGTTAGAGATGCATGCTTATGTATTTCTTCTTAGCTCTTAAGCATGGTATTGCTTGCACCTTGTCTTCCATGCAGAGCGCTTGTGGAGCAGGAGAGAGTCCATATCAGATGCAAATATTAATGAAACAGCCTTACCCCGCTTGCTCTACTTTAGATGCCTATTGAACAGGCGTGGAGTTCCAGCTGCTCCTGTCACAAATTTCTACGCCCGACAACCTCCAACTGGTCCAGGGTCATGCTATGAGCAATAATTCTTCTTGTGCCAACTTAGGTAATTTCATTTACCTGAAACTACATCTCTGTATGTTGTACATAATAAACGCAAGCAGCAGCCCATGTCTTCGAGTTTCGTCCTGTGGGTTGATCAATGAGTTTGGTTTATTTATAACAATGGATTTGAATACTTCTGCTTTGCAAGATGAGATGACTATCTTGTCAATTTGAACTGGCTGTTATGCCTTTCCATTTCTGTCTATGAAATTTAATCAAACTAGACTGTTTCTTACAAATTCCTGAGCAATTTAATTCGAAACCAAGTACTGTTGTCAAATAAAAAATTGGATCAGGATAAATTTCAGAAACAAAATTCAACACGAGTTAGACTTGAGTTTGCAAAACAATTTACCAAGACCATCTCCAACCGAACATCAGTTTTCATCGCAAAATGGGAAAATAGGCTCCAGTTGAACATCAATTTTCAATGCAAAAATCCATTGGGTGAACAGTGGCAATGCAGCTCTGCATTGCCTGCCACTGTTCACAAAAGTATAGTGGTTTTTTACTTTTATTTTTGATCCATAACTTTTAAAAAGTATTCAGTTTAGTCCAACTTCGTATTGTATATACATACTTTTTTTCGACAATTTAGTCTAAAATTTTATTTTATTTAAAATATACTTAAATAAAAATATATATATTTATAAAAACAAATAAATATAATATATGGCAAAAAATATACTAATTAGATGCCTGAATATGTATAAATATTATTAAAATTGTATTCTTTTATTATTGATTTTTGGATGTAACATTTAATTTTTAACTTTTATATATTATTATATTTTTAATTGAGTCGCAAATATGATGTGTAAATAAAAAATGATTAATTTCTTAGTGTTTAACATTAATTGATAAATATTAAAATATATTATTATTAGATGAATTTGTTATTAAAAGGAATATAAATATGAGTGTAGCATGATACATGTATAAATGTCATAAAATGAGAAATAAATCAATTATACAGAAAATATTCTTTGTAGTATTAAAAATGATATAATTGATTGAAGAAAAATTACCGTAAATTGTATTTTGATCTAAAATTAACACCATTTTAGTGTTTGTGGTTGAAGATAGCCTAATCAACCAAAAGTTTCAAGATGTTGATTATATCTTACCCACATTACACTTCATATGCTGTGAAATTTTCAATATCAAAGTAGAATACCTGACTTTTCTGTCTCAATAATTGCATCATTACGAGGTGAACTTCTCCTGCTCATAAAAAATTAATGAGCAAAACTTGGAAATTTTAGCATATTTGATG
>CATIWM010375621.1:0-14479 GCA_949671775.1 Mallotus repandus
TTATTTTTTAAATTTTTTTTATTTTTCCTTTTTTTTATTTTTATTCTTAGTTTTTTTGTTTTTTGTTTTTGTTTTGAGTATATATATATATAAGCATTGTGCTCTATTTCAGAGATTATAATTAAGATATTTAAATTATACAACTCATGTTAGTTTTAATAAATAATTAAAGTTACAAATATCCTAGAAATTTTTTTGAAATATAAATATGCATATATATATATATATAAGGCTGATATTATTTTATTCATTTTATACACGGAAAATAAGTTAAAATATACAAATAATAAAATAGAAATAAATGAAACATATTTTTCAAGTTTCATACATTTGAAAAAATATGGGTACTTGGATTCAAATTAATTGACATGCATATATCAATTATTTTTATTTTTTTTAATTAATTGAATACAATTATATTTAAAATTTATTACTCAAGGCCAACTGTTTCTTTGATCATTTTTCTAACAATATATACTTACTAAAATTATCATATTCAGATAATATTCTCAAGATATACCAAAAATGTATCATATTTCAACACGGCAGATTTGATAGTGTAAATTAAAAAATATACTAATAGTTCCACATTCGGAATTTCAAAACCATTTTCTCCATATCAGTAACATTATAAGTCTAAATTAATTTGCAGCTGATTTTGCATCAATTAGATAAATATAGAAGGAGAAACATAAAAAATAATCCACTATGGTCAAACTGTCCACAAAATTAATCAATAAAAGGTATCATCCAAATTGGCCATCAATACAGCAAAATTAAGCTTTCTCTATTTCTATCAATTTTGTAAGTAAAATCTCCAAGTTTTTATAGGTTTAAATGGAAACTAATTTGGAGTTATAAAACTTTAGATACAACTCAAATAAGTCTGTTGTTCTTCACTGAACAACGTTCCCAAATTCAGCAAACCTCATTCACATGTACTATCTCATCTCAACAAACAACCATCAACACAATAATCAAATATCACAATAATAAAAATTCAACATCTATTAATTAGAACGCATATATTTCTCTTATCCAATCAACTTAACAAATAAATTTATAATTATTTATTTATTTGTGTTATATCATATAGAACATTAAGTTATCTACTTACATTTATTGCTCCTTTCCCTTTATTTGTATTTACAAGTATGTCAACCTCATTTCCATTTGGTTTAGCTAAAATAGATCATAATTCACTTGTTTTTAAACACCCAAAAATAATAAAACTTCATCTAGTATGATAATATCACTAAACTATCCAATATATGAAGCGGCCAACTTTAACAGATTTAATAGGGTGAATTTAAAAATTCACCAATAATTATATAAACTGAATCTCAAAATTAAACTTTACATATCATGAACCCAATGTGTCTAAAGTAATTTCAAATTTATTTTGCTTCAATTGGAGGTGTATAGAGGGAGAACCCTAAGAAATATTCTACCATACTCAAACCATCGATGAAAACTGAGCAATAAAATTTTTAGCCCCAAATAACAATCGAAAACGTAGAATTAGGTTTTCCTTATTTTTGTAAATTTTTTAGTAGACATCTCCAAGTTTCTATATCATTAAAGAACACTCAATTTGAATCTTCCTAGCTCAAGATATGATCAAAACAATAAGACTAAAAAATCAGATCCTAAAAACCTGAATTTTATATCTTATAAACCCTAACTTAATTCAACAAAAATATTAAAATTACTTAACAAATAAACATCAAAGGCCTTTGAAAATAAAGATTATGATCTTAGGTGGATTCTAAACCTTCAATTTTACTTGATAATTCAACTCTTTTTTTTTTTTTGAAGAAGAAGAAGAAGGAGGAGGAGGAGGAGAAGGAAGATTATCTTCCTTCCTTCTCCCCGTTTTTAAGCCACATTTTCAACTTTTAATAATAATAATAATAATAATAATAATTAAACCAATTTAAGCTCTTATATTTTTTTCATTAACCAATTTAAATCCTTAACTTTTTAATTCTTGTTGTGGACTTAATTGTAACATTTATAATCTTCTCCTATTTAACATTGGAATTAATACCACAAATATCTCATGTATTTCTCATGTCTATATGTTATGCAAATAAATGCAATGCATTTTGTGGGCATTACAGTGAGCCACTGTTTCTTCTTCTTTGATTTTCTTTTTTAGATCCACATTGACATAATTGGTTGATGCCAATGAGGAAAGTAATTTTTCCTCCATCAGCTCTATCTCCTTTTGTGTTCCTTCAACCGCCTTTTATCCCTAGTGAAGTGGTGTTTGGCCTTAAGAAATTGATTGTTCTTCATGTGCTTTGCTTTTATCCTTGAGAAAATGACATATATGCCTGGGGAAAAGGCATCTAAGCCTGGGGATTTGGGATGTAATCCTGGGGAATTGGTTCTTTCTCATGAGAAACATTGCCCCCCGGGCCTCTTTCTTGATGAACAACCTTCTGGTCATGAATTTCAAATGGTGGACTTGAATTTGACTTGCTATCATCATCATAAATCTGGACTCCTTTAACATTTGGTTTAGCAGTATATGAATGTCCAGATTTCTTTTGAACCATCACTTTTGATACAGAATTTTAACTTTCCAATTTGGAAAGTTTTTCTTTCATTATAGCAAATGAACTACTCATTATCTCTTGCATAATTTTCTGCATATCATTTTTGAATTTTTGCAAAGAGTCTTGTAAAGAATTCTTTATTTGCAATATTAAGTCATGCATCTCTTCTGTGAGAATATTTTGAACACTAATATCTTCATTAGCAATGATATTCAAATTTTGGCCTGAATAGCCAAAAGGTGCCTCAGTCCAAAAGTGATCCTGTGGCATCAAGCCTTCATTAGTTTGTTCCCAGAAATCACCTGGGTTTACAGAAGAATTATTGGTCCAATAACCAACTTTGAAAAATTCTTCTTCAAATTTGTTCATCCTTTTGGGTGTGCCAAAAGATTGTTGGCTTTTTTTTATTTTGAGAATTTGCGAGCGTGTTAGAGGAGCTAAATCCTAAAAAAAGAACTGTCTTCTTTCAGACGATTCATGGATTCTCAAGCCCCTTTACCACAATTTGGTTGGATTTCACAGATGAAAATTAATTTTAGAATAAAGAGACTATTTAAGCAACTAAAGGGAAATTGTATTGATTTCAGAGCTTAGTACAAAAACTAAAGTAAACAGTGCTATGGTAAACTAAATACAAAGATTGGCTAATGATTATAAATTTGTAGATTGATGTAAAGGTAGTAGATGATGATTAATGTAGATGTAGATCTGTGTTCTTCCTCTTTTATATTCATCCTTTTACTTGCAGGCTACTCCTTTCCCTGGTTCATTAATTCCTCAACAAAAATTCTAAAAGCTTTAAATGTCTTCCTTCTCCAGCTTAAGAGTTTCTGCCATTCATGGGAAATAAATTCACGTACTCTCAGAAGCCTTCTTCTCGAAGTTTGACCTTTTTTCCCCAAGGCATTCTCATTTGGAATCTTCAGAATCTTCCTCTTCATCAATGCATAACAATTCAAGGGTCATCCATTTTTGGAGAAACAAATCCACGTAATCTACTTCCCGAATAATAAACTCTATCTCCAGAACCTTCTACAAGTTGCACTAGTTATAGACTGGACTTTTTCACTTGTTTTTAGTTTTCAAAATTTTTATTAAATCAAATGGGCCATTAGTTTAATAGCCTTAATATATTTTAGCCAAAAAATTCAATTATGGCACAAACATATATGAATAAGATTCGAAAAATATACGGATAATATTCAAAAATGTATATAACTGAATAATGAATATGACACATGTTTTGCATTTTCAACATATACGAATAAGAATCCGAAAATATACGGATAATATTAAAAAATGTATATAACTGAATAATGAATATGATACCTGTTTTGCATTTTCAACATATACGAATAAGATTCTGAAAATATAGGGATGGTATTCAAAAATGTTGAATAATGAATATGACATTTGTTTTGCATGTTCAACATATACAAATAAGATTTAGAAAATATTTGGATAATATTCAAAAAAAATTTATAATGATATGACACGTGTTTTGTGCTTTCAACATATACAAATAATATTCAGAAAATATTCGGATAATATTAAAAAATGTAGTTAATTGAATAATGAATATGCCACCTATTTTGCACTTTCAGATACTATTTTGTTTCAGATACTGTTTTTAAGTTTTAAATACTGTTTTTAGTTTCAGATACTGTTTTTCAGTTTCTGAATATTATTCTTATTATTAAAAAAATAAGAATAATATCATTTTTATTATTTCTTAAGCTTGTTGTGTGACAAAAATTGGTAATAAAAAAATTGATAAAATTTTAATTAATTTAATTTTTTATTCAATGAAATTTTTAAAAAATTAAAATTATAAATTACATAATAAAAAAAATTAGTGTCAAATACAATAGCAAAATTCTTAATGTCAAGTTTTATTCTTTAAATTTTTTCGAAGAATAAATTTTTAAAAAAATGCCAAGTTTTGTCTAAAGAAGAAACAACAACGAAATTTGTTTAAAAAATAAATTTAAATTTGTTTTGTCAGCAAAATAACAAATTTTTATTATTTAAATTTGTATTGTGTGGCCTAAATTTTCATCAAGATTTTTATCTGTATGTCGTGACTTCATGACATCGATCGACCCTGAAACAAAACTACACAAGTTGAAGAGACAAACTATATTAACGAGAAGTGTGGACTGCACCTATCCGCAAATATGTGTATTATTCAACCCCTTTGAAAACTAGCTCAGCTACAGTAAAATATATTAGTAAACATACAACATCCAATGGTACAACACAAAAGCACTATATATATATATATATATATATATATATATATCACCTACACAAAAGCACTGCACAAAAGCACAAGATCAACCAATCATGAATCTAGCTAGCTTCATCCCATTTTTGAATTATCTAGTTTATATCATTAATAATTTTCAGTTATTACTAGTGATAAAATCGTTAAGAAAATAAAATGCCAAGTTTACAGTAATGTGATGGCAAAGGGGCGTTCTTGGTAATTAAAAGCCACACTTTCCCCATCACCTGATAAATGATCCCTCCTGGGAACTGCCACTCCCAACATCCTAGTGCTCCAGCTGCGCAAGGGAGATGCATAGACATCATAGGTTCTTAACCAAAATCCATCCTGTCTTTCGCTGTTCATCAATATTTTCAATTCATCCTACAGTAGTGTTAGAATTATCTTAGTCAAGGAATTCAGAATTTAATGTGAAATATATGAGTCGTGTGACAATAACGATTAAATAATAATGCGAAATATATGAGTCGTGTGACAATAACAATTAAATATTTTTATTTTAAAAGAGTGCAACAAGCCGGATAAACATGAATTTCTTCTTCTTCTCGTCACCCATTTTCTAATTACACACACATTCCAAAGCCATCAAAACAGTATAATCGCAGGCACTAAAAAAATGAAACACAAATTCCATACAAATAAGCATCAACGAGAATTACTAGTACGTGGATATCACTATGTGCATATGTGTCCATCCGAACTCCATATTCAAATACATTGCAGACACATTATTACATAGTGATTGATCATAGCGATTTATAATCCATAAGAAATCTCAATGAGTCATTTTATCAAGCATCCTGAGAGCAAAATTCATGAACAAACCATAATCAATTTCAGGTCTAACTAGTCACATACTTCACTAAGCAGAGAAAAAAACAAAAAGTGGAAAAAAAACGGAGAAAGCTAGAAAATCACCATATGAATCGATAAGCAATACAGAGAAATTGAACTTACTTGTCAATCTTCTTTCAAGCACCGAAGCATACTTGAACGATCTCTTGTTCACCTCAGCAGCTTCCTTCTCAAATCTCTCAATGACATGCTTGTTGATAACTCCAAGCTTGTAGATGAGATGGCCAGTGGTGGTGGACTTGCCGGAGTCGACCCAAATCAACAAACAACAGAAAAATTTTTTTTAAGAAAAAGTGAAAACAAAATCAAAAAATTGAGAAGATATTAGACATAGATTGGAGAGACACTTTTGTGTAAAAGTTTTTTTGTTGAGAGCTTAAAAAAGCTCTCTTGTATTAATTTTTTTTAAAAAAACAGAGGAAGAAGAACTCTCACGCCAGGAGGAGAAGATCGATCTTTTGGTGCACGCGTGTAATACTTTTAAAAAATGAAATATTTTGCTGAAAATGGAATCGAAAAAAGTGTTTATAAAAATTCCAAAAATATATCATTACTTTGTTATCATCATCATGATCCATCAATCAAACAGACTACACGAAACTTTGGACAATCAATAAAAACATAATATAACCAAACAAATCTAAATTTATAGATAGATCTAGAAACAGTTACATTGGCCTAAAACATACATAGAACTCGACATTGGGCTTAAATGAAACTGCTATGCTTAGCACTGTAAACCCCCACCATACCCATAATTGCATACATATATATATATATACACCAGCTTCCATAAACATCATTACAACTATAATCCAAAAGTTAAAGCAAAATAATTACAGTTATACTCTTTAAAGTATCTTGAAAAAATCTCAGCAGCCATCAAAATTACGCCCAAGTACACATGTATAACTCCAATAAAAATAAATTAAGCTTGCATGTGTATTTACAAGTGCGTAAAAATTTAGGGCTAGTTGTATACTCTCAACCAAATTAATAGCATCCTGATCAAAATAATATAAACACAAGCTCTTTTAGTTTTAAATTGAAAATGATACTGCTTCTTCTTTCAACTACAATTTAGCAAAACATGATACAATACAAAACAAACTTCATAACAAACCTAATTTAATATGCTCAAATTATGCCAAGCCGAGCCTTTACCTACATAAAAAACACCAAAAAAAAAAATTTAGAAAAAATCCAAGAAAACAAGATAGGAGAACAAAGTAATGTTGGATTATTGGTACCTCTCAAAAGTAGCTTTGGTGAACCAAGGAACATAAATAGTGGGTGGGCAGAGTTTGATAGAATACCTACTTTGAGAAATATGATCTATGGCAAAATTGAGATGAGAAATAAAAGGTTCAAATAACCCAGAAACCAATTTCTCAATTTTTCCTTCATAGACAAAATTAAGATCATATCTAGTTGTTACCTGAAGAAAGCATAAAAATAAGAACTTTGGGAATAATTACTGAGAGTGAGATTCTTTAATTTTTCTTTGCTTCCCTAATCTCACTTACTCAAGATGAGGATACCTCTACAAATACAAAAAGAGAATCCAAAAAGAAAAAGAAAAACAACCCAATAACTTGAATTCAATATTCATCTAAAAAACAACATAAACCCATAATCTCCATGGAGCTCAAAAATAAAATAACTTAAATATACCATTGTAGGCACTCTCGGTTTGAGGCCCACAACGAAAGCTCAATGATGAGTAAGTATGAGCTTTGAATGCAAGGAAAACCCGAGAGATTTTCTAGAAAGGACTTAAGAGCCCAAAACCTAACCTAAGCCCACCAAAATCTCTAGATCCAAACCCAAGCCTTTTAAGGCCCCAAAAAGCCCATTTTTGTTGGTCAGGGCCGAAGAGGCGACCGCCTTTTGGATGAGGCGTCACCTTTATGGCCTCAACTTCAAAGAGGTAACGCCTCTTCGTAGAGGCGCCGCCTTTACACTGCCTACTTGCAACATCATTAAATGCAAATTTTGACATTTGAAGCAAGGATGGACCCACCACCTCACCCCTCTGCAATTTGGTCACAGATTACTGATTTTTTAGGCTAAAAAGCATGCAAAAAGGGGAGTGCATGGGGAAGAATGAAAAAGGAGATGTCTTGTCTTCTATGGGGAATGAGAAAGGATGAGAGACTAAAAGGGAAGAGAGGAGGATTTAGAGGAGAGGATTTTCTTAAGAAAAAAAGGACATTTTTAGAGGAAAAGAACTAGAGGAAAAAAGAAGAAGGAGAAGCGAGGAAGGGAGAGAAGTAGCTTAATAGTTGATTTCCTTGAGAAGAAAGAAGGTTCACTTGCATTCACAAGCATTTGAATCATCAAACCAACTCTGAGGGCTGAGTTAGGAGCCTTGACCTTGCTTCAATCAGTGAGGATTATCTTTTTTAGGCTTTAAACTCTTCATTTCACTTTAAGTCTTCATTTCTTAGTTTTCTTGATTATTATTGTGTTTGGTGTTTATTTGGAGTCATATATGAAGCATGATTGCATGAAGTATTGAGTATTAATTGTATATTTTATGCATTTGCATCGAGCTTTGTTTAGTTGAATTTGTTTAGAAGATTGCTTAAGTGTTAAGAAAATGTGATCTGTTACACTCTGTTGAAGAGGCGACGCCTCTTTATAGGGGCATCACCCCTTCGTGATGTGGCGATCTTAGATCGCCTCTTGCCCAGGAGGTGATGCCTCTTTGAAGAGGCGATCGCCTTCTGACTAGAGTTTCACCTGATTTTGCTCTCATAGGTTATCCTTATTTCATATAATTTGCATGTTTCACGCATTTTTCTTGTCATATGCCATGATTTTACATGAACTCAGTTAATATATTATTTTTAATCGAGTGTTTGTTTATATTTGCTTAAATATTTGTGTTTATCGTATGTGAGACTAACAAGTTGAACTTTCTTCCCGTTTGATTGATCTTGTATTTGTGGAAAGTTTAACTCTTCTAGTTTTTCAGGAATCTTAGGGTGGTTTTTTTAAATCATTAGGAGTTCATCTCCTTATTTAGTTCTTGAGAGGATTTATTTATAGTTCACTTATAGTTTATTTTTGGTTTATTTCCCTTTTACTTTGAGCAAAATGTTGTAATCCTTAATCCTTCCTCCCATTTATTGGAATGTATAATTGTAATTTATTATTACTACTTTATCAAGTATCGGGTAATAAGCATGCAAAAAAGGATTAATGTGCAAATTCAATAAAATGCGAAGCTAAAAATGATTACAATTCAACAATAACAAGGAAATAATTTAATAATCAAAAGTAATTAAATACAATACACACACGGAGGCCTATCGCAAGGTTGGGTGGTTATTCAAAAATTCATACCCAGTTTTCGAACCCGTTCTCTGATGACAGCTTTTGGGAATCTCTGTGAAATCCAATTGTTGTACAATGTATCCCAGCTTTCATCCGGGTGGCGACTCCATCTCCATTTTGGGCCCCAAGCCCATTATGTATTTCCTTGTGGGCCTCGAGCTCACACAGTGTCATGGTCGCCAAACACTTGGGAGCGCGTACCTACCCCGCCGCCTACAGTGGCGACTCCACTGGGGATAGAGAAACTGATTCTATTATTTTGTAATTTATCATCTTTGATTATTTTCTTATTTTCTTTGCATTTTCTGCATTCACTACACTTTTGCACACAATATACACAACATTCCTGAATAAATCGACAATAATCATTGCTTTATTGCCTGTGTTTCACTCAAACCCAGTGGTGAAGTATTTGATTATTGACACTCATAGCATGTACTTATCCATATCGTATGGACTTTTGAGTAGGGAGACGTAAGGGATGTATATAGCTGTGGGAGCAGAAACTTATTACCCCTGACTCAGCTCATGTAATGACTTAGCAACTTTCCCCAGGATTTTCTCTAAACTGCATGTGTTTTATGCCATTTAGTAATCCTTTCAATAAAGCCCAAGTCCATTGCCAATGGACTATAACCAAATTGGGCTTTTAAGGCTTGTTATGGCCCATTAAAATGGACTTTGGTTTTATTCAAAGGATTGCTACTTATTTGTATCATCTTGAGAGTTCTTTTGCATACAACATATTTTGTTATCCCCTTTTGATAATCAAAACCAGGCCAACAATCCTAGGATAAGAAACTCGCCATAGAATACGTGTGTGGAAGAAATAAGGGTGGAGTTATCGTTTGAAAAGCTTTGTTTTGTTATGTGTTATGTGTAAATAGAATATTTATTTACTTACCTCTTTTTTTTAATATTAGTGAGACCCTACATATCATGCATACATGCCATGCATATTTCTAATATGAGGTGGTTGCAAATATAGATCCACATCAACCTTCTGCTTGGGTACGATCTGATAATGGCCGGTTGATTAGAATTTTTTAGAAGACAAAAATGGCAGGATTTAATTCTAAGGCTTTTAGGGGGGAGATTGAAAGCTAAAATAGTTGAATAGACTTGAGTGATCATGAGAGAAATGATGGCAGAAGTGAGAAGACTGGACATACCAGATCCACCTACACCTCAATCCTAACCTTTTGATATTGACGCTGAAAACTCTAGGAGACAGCAAATAGAGGAAGACCAAGAGACTTCATTAGCAGAAACTATGGCTCGACAGAGGGTCAATACTTTAAAAAATATAGAAAAGCCTGACTGGGCTAAAGACATCGCCAAAACCATGGCTCAAATGCAATTGATGATGAAGGAAAAGAGGATCAATGCTTCGTTGGATTACACTGATTTAGATTTAGATGAAAGTGAGGATCCTCTTCCTTAAAAATTCAAGTTCCCTGACATGAAAAAGTATGTTGGGACTGATGATCCTCATCTGCATCTAAATCATTATGTTACTTACATGAAGGTGATGGAATTGACCAAGTCTCAAATTATTAAATAGTTCCCCTTGTCGCTAGAAGGTCCCCCAATTCGTTTGTATTATACCCTGGAACAATATATGCAGAGTCATTGGAAAAAACTTTATGTTGCATTTATCAAGCAATATGGCCTGAACGCCCCATTAGAGGTGTCTCTAAGAGACTTATAGAACACGAAGTAAAAGTTCAACGAGTCCTTTACTGAGTACTTGACTCGATGGAGAGGAAAGTTATCACATATGAAACACAGACCGACAGAATCTTATCAATTGACAATAGTGATAGAAGGATATATTCCATTACTTTCGAGAAAGCTGAAGGATCTAGGGATCAGGAATTTTGAGGAGTTACACAGATTTGGGGTACAGAAAGAGTTTGACTTAGCACAAAATAAGAAGTTCTTCAATGGGAGATCTACGAGCATAGAAGGGACCGGATCTAATAGCATGATTAGGCCAAGCGGTAATGTATAGATCAATGTTATTGGGCAACTTCAAAGGTTTTCTAATTTGGGAAGACTTCTTTCTAAAGTCCTAGAGAAGTTGATTGAGAACAACCTTTTGAAACCTTTACCTCCAAGACCACCTTTCCCAAATGTCGACCTAAAGCTATATTATAAATATCATCAGACCATCGGACATGACATTGATGGCTGCATCAACCTGAAGCATGAAGTTTAGGATTTAAATGATTCAGGCAAGATCACCCACCCAGAAACCAGAAAACCCAACACTTGAAATAACCCTTTACCCAATTACTGCAATATGCCACCACAAAGTCCCCACATTCTCATGATCAATACTGGCTTGATAGAGGAACAAGTCCTTAATTCCTTTGTTGATGCCACACCTACATCCCCAGAACGTAAAACCAAAAACCTGCATCTGAATCAGCAGCTTATGGAACTAAATGTGAACGTTCTTAACATTTGGAGTTTTGATGACAAGGAAGAGGGAAGGATTAATTTGTGAAAGAATGATAATGGAAAGAAAGCTCAATCAGCTGGAAAGGATGAAAATAAGGAAGAAGAAGCACGATATATGGGGTCGAAAGAAGAGAAAATCTGCTCAAAAGAAGAATTGAAGGGGAAGGAGAAAGTTGATGAAATGAAACCAAATGAGAAAGCTATTGATGCTAAGAGAGATAAGGAAACTCCCGTCAGTGTTTGGGAGCTGCTTATGCACTCCGGAGCCCATCAGGAAGCACTGGTTATGGCCCTTGACCACAAGAAGATCCTTGCAACTTATACTCCCAATCAAATGGTTGACTCATTAACAAAAAGCCCTTAGGGGGCAATTGTATTCACAAATGATGATCTACCCTTGGAGGGCAGAGACCACAGCAAGGCCTTGTTCATTAAGGCCGAAGTTAAAGGAAAGTTGACTTGTTGTGTAATGATTGATAACAGGTTTGCCATTAATGTATGCCCTTTAAAGATTTTGCCTAAATTAGGGTTGACCATAGTTGATCTAAAGTCGTCTGATGTGGTCATTAAGGCTTATGATGACACAAAGAGACCAGTTAAAGGAACATTCAGAGCTTTAGTCAAAACAAGACCTATTGAGGTGTGGGTCAACTTACATGTGATTGACATCCCCATCACGTTTGTCGTATTGCTAGGGAGGCCATGGTTTCACCCTTTAGGAGGAGTACCATTAACCATGCACTAAAAAATTAAGTTTCTATACGAGGGGAGAGTAGTCACTATAACGGTAGAAACTGAAGTTGTTGTTGCTACTTTAAAGCTAGCCCCCAATAAACTTTTAATCAGTCCGAGCTTTAAAGTTTGCATGATCTATGAGGATGAGCTAAATCTGAAGATCAGAAGCATGATGAAGAGCATGAACTTCATGCCGGGCATGGGGCTAGGAAAGAACCAACAAGGCCCACCAAGGTTCATTGAACAAAAGACACTGATTTTGAAATTGAGGGTAGGATACCATAAAACTTATGAGTCTGAAAAGGGAAATGGAGCTAAGATTGAATATGGAGAGAAAGAAACAAGAGCTAAACTTGAGAGGAAAACATTGTGGGAAACCTTTATGGAAAAGGGCTACACTAACAATCCTGAACCGTTGATGATACCGAAAAAGCTGGTCCCCAGTTTTGAAATCTTTGCTAAACATGTAGGTGGGGCTAAACAATTTATGGTTGATGAGTCTATGGTGGAGGAAGTGGTGTGGACTCCAGAGCTGAAAAAAGACATCTATATAGCGGAATTAAAGGACGTTGTGGGTCAAGAAGGGGAGCGTGGCTTGGAATCTTTTGTCTTTAATTCTATCATAGATATTTTCTATGATAATCTTGACATTTCTCTTACAAACATGTTTGACACTGATGATTTTTTCTTTTCCAAAGTTAATGCAATAAGATCTGACTTTGCCTATTTATGTGATGTGTCTCCTAATGGTTATTCTATTTGTGATGCTCACTTCATGCATATTTGACATTAATTCGGTGCAAACTAAATTATTTAATTTAGGCACATGTGATAATCCTAAGAATATACTTATGTCTTCTAATTTAACTCCTGATGAGAGAATAATAATGGAGGAAACGCTAAGGAAAAGATAGAAAGTATTTGCTTGGGGTTACGAGGATATGCCCGAAATTGATAAGGAAATTACAGAACACAGAATCCCTATATATCCTTACATTACACCACTAAAGTAAACAAAGAGAATATTGCAGCCAGATTGGGCTCTCTTGATTAAAGAAAAAGTGGAAAAGCAGCTGAAAGCGAAGTTCTTAGAAGTAATGGATGACACCCAGTCGCTAGCCAATATAGTGTCGGTTCCTAAGAAGGATGGAAGGGTCAAAATGTGTGTAGACTATAGGGATTTGAATAAGGTTTTCCCAAAAGATGATTTTCCCTTACCACATATTGACACATTGGTTGATAGTGCAGCTTCTAGCGCAATGTACTCTTTCATAGATGGTTTCTCAGGATACAATCAGATCATGATGGCAGTGATTAATAAGTTGAAGACTTCCTTCACCACTGAATGGGGGGTCTACTATTATTCAGTCATGCCATTTAGGTTGAAAAATGGGAGAGCTACCTATTAAAGGATGGCTACCATTCTGCTCCATAACATCATCCATAAGGAAATAAAAGTATACGCGGACGACATGATGGTAAAGTCTCCAATATGGGAAGGACACTTTGTGGCTTCAGATAAATTTCTAGCCAGGGCTGAAAAGTATAATCTTATATTGAACCCAAAGAAGTGTTTTTGAGATAACCTTTGGAAAGCTGCTAAGACACATCATCAGTCAGAAAGGGATTGAAGTGGACCCAGATAAGGTTAAAGCAATATGAGAGATGCCTATGCCAAAGAACAAGAAAGAAGTCAGAGGGTTCATGGGGTGATTGCAATACATTAGTAGGTTCATAACTAAGCTGACTACGATCTGTGAGTTGATCTTTAAGCTCCTAAGGAAGACTCAACCAGTGATCTGGGATGATAAGTGTCAGCAAGGTTTTGAAACTATTAAGTATTATTTGATGATCCTCTTATATTACAACCACCAAAATCGGGTAAACTTTTAATTCTTTACTTGGCAATTGAGAAAGAGGCGGTAGGTGCAATGCTGGCCCAAGAAGGTGATGGAAAGGTCAAGCACGCAGTGTATTACTTAAACAAAAAACTTTTACCCTACGAGTCCAACTATAGTCTCATAGAGAAAACACGTTTAGCTATAATTTGGGCGACGAACAAGCTCCGACATTACTTCTAGTCTTACAGTGTAACGCCCACCTAATAAATTACATTATTTGCATAACATGCATAACATATAGACATGAGAAATATATGAGATATGTGTGGTATTAATTCTAATGTTAAATAGGAGAAGATTGTAAATGTTTACAATTAAGTCCATAA
>CATIWM010375658.1:0-10961 GCA_949671775.1 Mallotus repandus
CAACATTTTACACATTAGAGATAATGTGCCTAATATGCCAAGCCTAATAAGCCAAGCTTAATACTTATCATTTGCAATGGTCAACATTATACACTTAAGAGATAATGTATGTCTAACATGATAAATTTGTCCATTCACCAATACATGGACTTGGGCTTAGCAATTGGGCCAACATTTAGCCTAAGCCCAATCTATATAACAAATGGGCTTGGATTAGGTCCATGGGCTTTCTCAACATCTTGGATTAATTTTTGGTCCAAAACTCTTTTGGGCCTAGGCCTAAACAACTTGGGCCATTAATCCAAGTCTAATTAGAAATAACATATATTATTAATTTAATACTCTAAATAATATCTCATATTAATTAAGTATAAATTAATAATTAAACCCTTGGTGGAATTAGATTTCATGATATGCTAGAATCATTGCTTAAAGCATAAATCTAATTCCATTAATCTTAATTAATTTATTAAACTTTTTAATCAATAATAAGATTAAAATTGAGGATAATTTGGTAAAGCTCTTTTAGGTGTGACTTACTAGGTTCAATTCTAATTGGCAATGAAAAGATAATATCAACACTTCATATTATTTGAAACCCCTTTCAAGTCTAAATATGAAAATTCCCATTATGCACATTTAGTTCTCATAAGTTGTGAGTGACCCCTAGCATCGATATCACAACTACCCAATTAGAAATGAATGCATGTATTGATTCACATAAACCCTTTGGTTATAATTACAGTGCACTAAAATCCCTTCGTTAGAAGATCCTGATATAGCCTAGAGTCAAGGTTTAGTCAAACTTTAATAGTTGTATCATATGTCCTCATCTCAAGTTTAATTCTTGACAAAACATAACAAATACTAGAAACACTTTTCTAGCACTAAAACTCTTTCAGACTGTGTTATATTTGTCCTGGCCAGGAACTTATTCATAAAGAATAAACTTAGATAGAATAGGATCTTATCCCGGTTCACTCCAGGCAATGAATCCCATATTGGTCGAACACTCATCCCTACATTTAACTTACTAGAGCCACCACATGCCATATACTCATGTATGATTAACACAAGTATGTAAGCGGTAATAAATCCTAACCACTTAAATATGGATGACCGTGTCACCTCACGTCAAAGGACTACATACAACATTATGACCTAAATTATGATCATTGACCATAAATGATTATCCTCGTGATCACAAATCTAATGTCATGTTTGATCCACCCATCACATAAGTATCCACATGTCTATTCTGAAATCTCATATCAAGTAGCAAGAGACTCACTACCTCCCACTATTAGTATCACATACTAATCAAGGAAAATAGATAGAGGTGATAGTCAAATTAATATTACCCAAATATTAATTTATCAACTATGAACATTTTATAGCATATGTACTAAATAAATTTGTCACTCATATTATCAACTCTTGATAATAAATTTATTTAACATTATGCTAATGGATGAATTTTCAATTAATTAAACACTTTAGATAAAAGCATATTCTTTATTGCCATTTGGGATTTTTATAATGTCAAAATATGTGATTGGCCTCTAAGGCATATATACCACCTATACTAACAATCTCCCACTTGCACTAGAGCTAATCACTACAGTATCTTAGATCCATCTTCTCAAGATCCATCTTCTTAAGATGTCAATCTAACTGCAGTTGCATTAGTGCTTTAGTGAGTGGATCAGCCACATCATTGGTTGAAGCTACCTTTTACATGAGCATATCACTCTTTCCAACAAGTTCTTTGATAATATGAAAGCACTTTTCTATGTGTTGGTATTCTAGTGAGACCTCGGTTCCTTTGCAAAAGCAGTGGCTCCATTATTGTCATGATAGAGAAGAATCGGGGACTCAATGGAAGGAACAACTCCTAGTTCAGTAATGAATTTTTAATCCAAATAGCATATTTAATAGCATCTAATGCAGCTATATACTCAGCCTTTGTAATGGAATTAGCAGTGATACCTTGCTTGGAACTCTTTTTGCTTACTACACCTCCATTACAAATAAACACAAACCCAGAGATAGACTTTTTATCATCCATATCTAATTAAAAATCAAAATTTTTGAAACCATCTATCTGTAGATCACCTCCTCCATAAGTTAAGACTAGATCTTTAGTCCTTCTCAAGTACTTAAAGATCGCCTTCACAACTATCTAGTGTTCTAAACCTAGATTGGATTAAAATCTACTAGTCATACTAACAGCATAGGCAATATTAGGCCTAGTACACAACATCGAGTACATTAAGCTTCCTATAGCTGAAGCATAAGGAAATTTGGCCATTTGCTCCATTTCCTCTTATGTTTTAGGTGACATACCCTTGGATAAATGGATACCATGCCTGAATGATAATAATCCTCTCTTGGAATCAAGTATGTTGAACCTCTTCAACACTTTATCCAAGTAAAGACTTTGGGATAAACCTATCATTCTCTTTGACCTATCTCTATAGAATCGAATCCTGAGAATATAGGTTGCCTTCCCTATGTCTTTCATTGAGAATGTTTTAGATAGCCATAATTTTATAGAGGTCATCATACTAACATCATTTTCAATTAGTAGAATGTCATCCACATATAAGACCAGGAAGTGAGTTGGCTCCCACTAACCTTCTTGTAAACACATGGCTCATCATCGCTCTTTATAAAACTATAAGAATGAACAGCCTCATCAAAATGATGATTCCAACTCCTTGAATCCTGCTTTAGACCATAAGTAGATCTATTAAGCTTGCACACTTTCGAGCTATCTTCGGATTCAAAACCCTTGGGCTACTCTATGAAAATCTCTTCCTCAATATAACCATTAAGGAAAGTGGTTTTAACATCCATTTGCCAAACCTCATAATCATGGTTGGTGGCTATAGCTAGAAGAATCCGAATGGATTTAAGCATGGCTACTAACGAGAAAGTCTCTTCATAGTCGACTCCTTGCCTTTGGCAAAACCCTTTCACTACAAGCCTTGCTTTATAGGTCTCTACCTGTCCATTTGCACCAATCTTTTTCTTAAAGGTCCATTTGCACCCAATAGGTATAATACCTTAAAGAGGATCAACAAGTGTCTAGACTTGATTTTTCATACATAGAATCCATTTCGGCTTTCATTACTTCAAGTCATCTTAAAGAATCTTTATCACATAAAGCTTTTTCATATGTAGTAAGATCACCAACATGATTACTTTCTTCATGAATATGAAACTCTTGCATATGAAGAAAACCACATCTCTTTGAAGGAAGAGATATCCTACTAGATCTTCTAGGAATTAATATGACGATATTCTTAATTGGAATAGGCTCTTCGAGTTGATTAATATCCATTTGATCAATTTGTTAGGCTTCCTTAGATGACTCCTCATCTAACATTATCTTCCTTCCTTTGCCACCTTTCTTAAGAAACTCTTTCTCAAGAAAAATAGCATCTCTACTTATAACAACAACTTGTTCACAAAAGAGACAAAAGTAGTATCCTAAACTATCTTTAGGATATCCAACAAACCTTCCTTTAATTGATTTTACATCCAACTTGTGTGATTTTAGCCTTTTCATAAAAGTTGGACATCCCCATATCTTAACATGTTTAAGACTTGGTGCTCTACCATACCATATCTCATATGGTGCAGTAGAAACATACTTGGATGGAACATGATTAAGGATGTAGGAGGCCGTTTGGAGTGCATAACCCTGAAATAGGAAGATCAGTATGGCTCATCATAGATCATACTATATCTAATAAAGTACTATTTCATTTCTCGGATACACCATTTAATTGTGGTGTTCCAGTTGGTGTGAGTTGTGATGCAATGCCATATTCCTCAATAAACTCTGCACTCAAGTATTTACCTCATCGATATGATCTTAGAGTTTTAATACCTTTCCCAGTTTGGTCCTCTACTTGGGCTTTGAATTCTTTGAACTTTTTAAAGGATTCACTTTTGTTCTTTATAAGAAACAAATGCCCATACCTTGATAGATCATCTATAAAGGTTATAAATTAGTAGAAACCATCGCTAGCCATTTTAGTAAATGGTCCACATACATCACTATGTTTGATTTCCAACATATCTTTGGCTCTTGCCATTTGTCCAACAAATAGTGATCTAGTCATCTTGCCTTTAAGATAAGCCTCATAAGTCAGATTGGATGCAGATTCAAGATTGCTCAAAATTCTAATCTTTTCCAACTTATTGATCCTATCCTCTGTAATGTGACATAATCTCAAGTGCCATAGATATTTAGAGTTAGAGGTATTTTCAATTAGCATTGCATTTGCATTACTCACATTAATTTGAGACTCATTGTTATTGGACATATTATCAACATAATATAAAGCTTGTATTAAATAACCCATGCCTACCATTTTACTTCAAAAGTAAATGTTACAAACGTCTATTGTAAAATGGAATTCATAACATTTTCTCGTTAAACTAGAAATAGAGACAATGTTCTTATAGGCATTAGGTACATATAATACATCATCCAATAACAAAATATGATTATATAAACTAATAGAAGTGGATCCTATAGCTTTGGCTGCAACACTTGCACCATTTCCAAGCTTTAAGGTCACTTCATTAGGCATCAACCTTCTCTCATTCGCTAGATCCTACAAGGATGAATAAATGTGAGAACTAGCACCAATATTCAATACCCCTGCGTTAGATGAGCTCTTAGAACATGTAGAAGCAATTAAACTACAGAAAGTCTCACCTTCTCCATACTTGTCCTTTCCTTTTGTCTTGAGAGACTTAAGGTACTTAGGACAATTTCTCTTCCAATGTCCTTTTACTTTGGTAATGGAAACACTATTATGAATGCACTTTAACAAATGCACGGAATGATTCATCGTGATTTAATTTGATAAAATACACCCAAAACTTAATAACTTTGCCCAAGATTCTAAGAAACAAGTAGATGATTGAAAAAATTGAAATTTAATCAATTTAGATGACTTAAACTCCAATTTTGAATGCCACAGAGGTTTGATCAACTCCTTTGATAAGTTTAGGTTTGTATCCTTTCAAGAACATGAAAAAATAAACAATTTATGCTTAAGGTTGAATTTTGACTCAAATAATTTGAATTAAACTTATTAAAACTCCTACATAAATCTTTCTTTTATAATGCTAAGGAAGTAACTTAGGTTAAAGACTCCTAACTAGCTAAGTTTCCCTCTTAAAGTTAGAAACAAGTACTTAAAAATAAAGAAAACTTATCCTAATTGTTTTAGGCTGAATTTAACAAGGATTAGGCCTCTAAATAAATTCAAATACTAATTAAAAAAGAAATCTAACTAATGGATAACAAATGGATAAGGCCTAAATATGATTTAGCCCAAAATAAGCTTAAATAAAGCCCATCTTCATTCACTAAGTATTTGGACTTCAAGCATGTTAAATAAAAGCCCATTTAGCTTCCAGTAGACTCTTATTAAGACCTTTAAAATGAATTGGATCTTCATAAAAGCCCATTTAAAATGATTAGCCCAAATATTCCTCATAAAATCTTGTAAAGCCTCTTTGAACTTCTTTGCGCATGATCTAGTTATTAGGCCTTGAGGCAGCTTCAAATCATCATTCAAAATATTATATTCATGATTTAAACAAGATCCATCTATCTTTGAGTTGCCTCCTTGCGATCCACTATCCATTCCACTATTTAGATGATTTGCTTCCTTTGCTTCATTGTGATTCACTCCAATCTTCTAAAGGCAGCATGTCATCACCACTATCTTCTTTCTCACTTTCAGTTTCAACCTCACTATGCTCTCTAATCACCATAGTTCACCGATTAGGACATATAGGGCTCTATATGTCTTCTCCTATCAACTGCTAATTAATCCCACCACACTATAGCATAGTCTGTGAATTGTGCTACAACAAGCTTCACCTTCTTTTACTCTAAAAAATTATGGCAATCAAAGAGTAAATCAACCTTTTTCTCCCACTCTAAATATGCATCTGGATCAGTTTTACCCACAAAGGTTTGGTGTTTCAATTTAAGGCCTCCTAGAATGCTATCTACTTCATTAATGATCCTTTGAGCACCATACTCTGGCATGCGTCCTCCTCTAAATCCTCCTCTTTGACCATGAATTCCAAACTCAGCAATGGGATCTCCTTCCACTTCTTCGGTATCTTCATGACCATATGTAGTAGTTTGTGTTTCTGTCATCCCTTCTCTGAATTATCGATTTTATCCTTCAATAGATGGTGTTTCTCGCTCATATCTGTCCATTCTAGAATTCAATTTTTGCAACGCATCATTAATTTCCATTATAGCTCGTTGCATCCTATCGAACTCTCGAGCTTCTACTGTGTTAGCCTTTTAAACTGGACTTTCACCACCTCAACTTGTATTAGACATTACTATAATTAAAGGTTAGAATAGAATAAACAAAATAAAAAAAATCCTCACAATACTCCCTCACATGTTTACTCTCAAAGATGAAGGGGGTCTCTTGTGTTTTCACTCAATTTAATTTAATCATACAAGGTTTTCCTCATACCTCTCGACTTGTTCCCTTAGTGTTCTTAATTAAACCAAACTGAATAACATAAAAGAATTAATTCCCTTTGCAAAATTTAAAATCAAAATTTAAGAAATTGTAAAGACAAGAATTGGGAGTGCTCTAATCAAAAAGTGCTCACTAATAAAAAATAAAGGAGTGCCCAAAGTAAAAATGAATTTAATCCAAATAGATAAGGATAAGGACTAATAAATAAGGAAAAAGGAGTTATCTAATCCCTTTAGGGCAAAGATAAGCTTTAAAACAAGATAAGGATTAGAACAAAACAAGTTATGACCAAAATCTAACATGATAAGGATATAATCTACTTAAGATTTAGTTTTATCCCCAAGATATCTTTTATTAGACAAGGGAAATTCGGATTTGTATATATAGGACCAAGAAAAATGAATTTGCTCACTTCAAAACTCAAGATTTATGATCTTGAATCAAGATTTAATCAAAGAACTTAAAGAAATTTTAAGAAACCCATGGATTTGATCAAGAAAATTCAAGAAAATAATCAAGAATTCAAGATTTTGACTCAAGAAGATCAAAGAATGCAAGAAAATTGTAAAGATTTTAAGAACAACTTGCAACAATCTAGTTCTTTTTTCTTTCTTTCTTTCTTTTTCTTTTCTCTTTTTTTCTTTTTTTTTCTCTTTTTCTTTTTTTCTTTTTTTTACTAATGCAAGAATTCAAGAATAATGGAACAAATTCAAGAAACAAAAAATGCAAAATGAATTTGAAAGAGTAACAAACAAGATGATGAAATAAACAAATAAGAAAGGAGTAGAAGAAGAAAGCACATGAATGAAAACAAGAATGAAAACAAATGGGGATACAAAATTTTAATTCTTAGAGCCAAAGCTCTGATACCAAATATTATGAATGCACTTCAACAAATGCACAGAATGATTCATCGTGATTCACTTTGATGAAATACACCCAAAACTTAATAACTTTGCCCAAGATTCTAAGAAATAAGTAGATGATCGAAAAGATTGAAATTTAATCAATTTAGATTACTTAAACTCCAATTTTGAATGCCACAGAGGTTTGATCAACTCCTTTGATTAGTTCAGGTTTTTATTCTTTCAAGAATACGAGAAAACAAGCAATTTATGCTTAGGGTCAAATTTTGAATCAAATAATATTAATTAAACTTATTAAAACTCCTACATAAATCTCCCTTTTATAATGCTAAGGAAGTAACTTAGGCTAAAGACTCCTAACTAGCTAAGATTTCCTTCTTAAAGTAGGAAACAAGTACTTAAAACTAAAGAAAAATTATCCTAATTGTTTTCGGCCGAATTTAACAAGGATTGGGCCTCTAAAAAAAATTCAAATACTAATTAAAAATGATTTCTAACTAATGGATAACAAATGGATAAGTCTTAGACATGATTTGGCCCAAAATAAGCTTAAATAAAGCCCATCTTCATTCACTAAGTATTTGGGGGGACTTCAAGTATGTTGAATAAAGCCCATTTAGCTTTAATTATACTCTCATTAAGGCCTTTAAAATGAATTGGATCCTCATGTGCATGATTAGCCCAAATATTCATCATAAAGCCTTGTAAAGCCTCTTTGAACTTCTTTGCGCATGATCTAGTTATTGATAGGAATTGATTATGCAACTTAAACATCAAATTCTAAGTTAGGAAAATTTCAAACATTTACAGAACATAATCCTTAATCTCATCAAGAATTCCAATCCCTAGGATCCAAATTGCAATTAACACATAACTAATGTCCAAAAAACATATATATCATGTGATCAACAACCTAGGATATATATAAGTTATAGAAAATTACTAATTTCCAAGTTTGGTGTCGACCACAAATTTTCTACTACAATGGTTGGCTTATTAATTCAACTCTTGAATCAATTCCAAGTCTCCTAAATGTGAGAGCTCTAGCTTGAGACACCAAGCTTCAACTAATCTCCTTCTTGTCTTGATCAAGTAGTAGCAAGAGACCTCTCTATTTCACTTCTCAAGCATATATACTTACTTGATACTTGCAAGAATTCTCTTAAGGTTATTGTAAATGTTTTTGTATCTTTTCCTTTTCTTGTGTATATCTCTATCCCATCTTTTTCCACTCACTATCTCATATATATCCAAAAACACTTTTAGATATATTTTGATAAGTGATAAGATTAGAGAAAAATGACATCATCAAGGTCCCACATGTTATGATTAATTAACAAATTCATAAGCCACTACAGTCCAAAATGTGTAGATGTAGAGATTACAACTCTTGTAATTCTCTGCATCACTAGTGACTTACACATGTTATTTAATTTTATAATTAATATTTGATTTATTAAAAAATCAAATATATATATCTTAATGGAGTTGGGCTAAATCATTGGGCCAAATATTGGCCCAAATCCCATTCCATTAAACAAGTGGGCTTAAATAATACATTTGGGCTTTGTCCATTACTTGGTTTAATTATTAGCCCAAAACTCTTTTGGGCCTTGGGCCATTAATCTAAGTAATTAAGAAACAACATGTACATTATTAATTTAATATCTCGTATTAATTAAGCACAAATTAATAATTAAACCTTTCATTGAAATTAGATTTCATGATATGCTATAATCATTGTATTAAGCAAAAGTCCAATTTCATTAATCTTAATTAATTGATTAAACTCTTTAATCAATAATTAGGTTAATGCACATTGAGATTTGTTAAAACCTTTTAGGTGTGACTTACTAGGTCCATGTCTAATTGGCAATGAGAAGATAATATCAACACATGATATTATTTGAAACTCCTTTCAAATCTAAATGTGAAAATCCCTATTATTCACATTTAGTTCTCATAAGTTGTGAGTGATCCCTGGCATCGATATCATAACTACCCATTTAGATATGAATGTATTTATTAATTCACATGAACCCTTGGTCATAATTACCGTGCACTAAAATCCTTCCATTAAAATATCCCAATATAGCTTAGAGTTAAGGATTAATCAACCTCTATTAGCTATATTATTTGAACTCATCTCAAGTTTTATTTCTTGATAAAACATAACAAATACTAGAAACACTTTCTAGCACTGAAACCCTTTCAGACTATTAAATTTATCCTGGCCAGGAACTCATTCATTAAGAAAAGACTTAGATAGCTCTGGATCTTATCCCGGTTCACTCCATGTAATGAATCTCTTCTTGGTCAAACACTCATCCCTTCATTTGACTAACTAGAGCCACCATATGCCATATACCCATGTGTGGTTAACACAAGTATGTAAGCGGTAGTAAACTCTAACCACTCAAATGTGGATGACCGTGTCACCTCAGGTTAAAGGACTATATGCACCATTATGACCAAGATTGTGATTGTTGACTATAAGTGAATATCCTCGCAATCACATATCTAACGTCACTGTTCGATCCACCCATCACATGAGTATCCACATGTCTATTCTGATATCTCATATTAAGTAGCATGAGACTCACTACCTCCCACTATTATTATCACATACTAATCAAGGAAAATAGACAGAGGTGATAGTTTAATTAATATTACCAAAATATCAATTATACTACTATGAATAATTTATGTCATATGTAGTAAATAAATTTGTAACTTATATTAACAACTCTTGATAATAAATTTATTTAACATATGATAAAGGGTAAATACTCAAATAAACAAAAACTTTATTTAAATGAATATTTTATTGCCATTGGGGATAATTTACAATGTCAATTTACATTACTAGAATGGCAATAGGGCACATCTATGCTAACAGTTATTGGGCCTTAAGGCAGCTTTAAATCATCATTCAAAACATTATTTTCATGATTTAAACAAGATCCATCTATCTTTGAGTTGCCTCCATGCGATCCATCATCCACTCCACTATTTGGACAAATTGCTTCCTTTGCTTCATTATGATCCATATCAAACACTTTCCTTTACCTTACTCTTCCCTCATAATTTCTTTGCCCTTATTCTTGCCTATACCACCTGTGGCCTTGACAACACTTATGTTGCCTTTCTTTTTCTTATACTCCCACTAGAAGTGTCAATAAGTGCAACCTCCTTCCCTTTTATTCCATAGGATAGCCATTTTGGGAAGAGGAATGGGTGGACATTTTCTTAATACTTATAGTATTTTCTGAAAGCTAAAACAACTTTTAGGTTCCTTAGCCAATCTTTAAAATTAGGGCCCGTGAGCCTATGTAAGTCGAGTGTAAATGAAAGTGGGTTTATTGATCTCATATTATCAAGTTTCTTGCAAAGGTAACAAGATTGATAAGAAATGTTATGGAGCAGCCTACACACCATGAAGATGAGCATGATGAAGAAGGCAAGGATCAAGTGGAAGAAGTTTCTAGTCCGATTAGCATGCCTCAAGGACCTATAACAAGGTCTAAATCTAAGAAGCTTCAACAAGCCTTAA
>CATIWM010375681.1:0-11124 GCA_949671775.1 Mallotus repandus
TTCAATGATGAATTTTGTTGTCACCAGAATGATGTAAATTATGACGGTATAAATTAGCCGTTTATTTAATTTTCAAAAATAACGAAAATGCACTTTAAAATGTTATGAATTTTTTTGTCATAATAATAATTTCAATTATGACAATGGAAATTTGTCATCTATTATTTCACATTATGGCGTGAAAATTTTGTAACATCAAGATAGCGTTTAAATTTTATCACAAAATATTAACAGTATCGGCGACAATTTTATTATCATAAACAATTAAATTTGTTTTTAGAAGTCTATAATTTGTCACTGTTTCATTTAGAGATGTTATTAATAAAGATTTCATCATTTTAATTAATGATTTTTCATGATGAGGTGCTACATTTTGAGATGGCAATTTTGTCATTAAAGTATAACAATTTTCATCATGATTACTCCGCAAATATAACGATGACTAAATTAATTGTCATTGTAACATCATTTCTACGTTATAAAAAATTAAAACTGTAATATAAACCTTTCAATATGCACTTATGGTGATGATATAAATTTATGGCATTCTCCTGGTGACGATTTTTTATGATGCAAAAATAACAAATACTTGTAGTGAAACAAAATCTAGATCCCTGAATGGAACTTTTCTCTCTATCTATCTAGGGTTCTTTAGATAGGGTTAGGGTTTCATCTCATTGTGGATTTTTTCTCTATCTATCTAGGGTTCTTTAGATAGGGTTAGGGTTTCATAACATTCAACATTTTTGTGGAGCATATCATAAAAAATCTTTTGCATTGCTCGTTGATATGTTATGCCAGCATTTTTTAGACCGAAAGGCATGACTTTATAGTAATAAATCCCTTTTGGTGTTTGAAAAGCAGTTGCCTTTGCATCTTCTGCATCCATTGGAATTTGATTGTATCTAGATGACCCATCAAGAAAGGATAATGTTTCATAGCCAGTAGTAGCATCAATCATGATCTCAGTGATAGGCAATGGATAATCATCTTTAGGACAAGCATTGTTAAGATCTCGAAAGTCAACACATACTCGAATTTGACCATTTCTCTTTCTTACTAGAAAAATATTTAAAATCCATTATGGATACTTGATTTCTTCAATGAAACCAGCACAATCAGTTTGTTAACTTCAGCTTTAATTTGAGGAATCAACTCAGGTCGGAAGCTTCTTTGAGGTTGCTTGACTAGATTTACCCCCTTTTTAATTGCCAAATGATGAACTGCCACCTTTGGATCTAAGCCAGGCATCTCTTTGTATGACCATGCAAAGACATCCTTATATTCGATCATGAGTTACTTGTAAGCATCCTCTTCTTCTTAAGAGAAATTATACTCAGAAAGATTGGTTAAGGATGTTCAGTAGTCCCTAAGTTAATCTCCTTTAGTTCATCCACTGCAGCCTCATTTCCTTCTTCAAAGTTTGTTGGAGCTTCTTCTGCATCTTCCTCAATGTTTGGGTCTTCTTTATCATCATCACTTATAGTGATATGATATGATGGCATTACATCAACTTCTTTATTTTCCTCTTAATGAGGGAATGGGTTAGTGATCACCACTGTTTATTGCTTTGCTTTGAGTACTTCACTAGTTGTAATAACCCATTTGCTTTGACGGATCATATGTGATGGCACTTTACTTTCAATCTCTTTATGTATCACCGGCAAAGGAAATTTCTTTTGGGCCTCTTGAATTTTTTACTCTTCAAGACTCCAAGTCTATCTTTGGCAGAAACTTACTTAAGTTTTGAACTGTCACCTATTTATGTTCTAATGCGATCAGACATTGAAACATGACTTGTAGGAGTTCCTAACCAATCAAAAACTGAAGACTTGGCTTCAATGAACCAGTTTCCTTCATCCTCAACTATGATATAGTTATAAGCACTTTTATGAATTTTTAAGCGTAAGGGAGCTGGAGGATGGTATCTAAGACCCTTTTTAGAGGCTTGAGGATTTGCTTCCTTTTTCATTTAAACCTTTCAAATTTTATTGGAAAGGCTTTTGTCTTGCTGGAATTTCTCTTGCCCTTTTAATAAAATGCTTTGTTGACCAAATCCTACTTTAGCTAATGACTTGTAGGCATTAGGATCAAAACCATTTATACGCTTGGCAAGCAAGTCTTCATGCTCTCCAGTTGATCCTAGAGAAGGCTTTATAAACCCTTTCAATGGTTCTTAAGTTTCTTTCGTTGCCATGAGCTTTATGATGGGAAGGATCAAATCCTTTAGTTCCTTAACAATATTTTCATCTTGGCTCTTGAAGGAACCTTTTCTTTCTACCTTCTATTTTATTGAAATGGATCAAAGTTTAGTAGCTACTTGCATAGGATTGTTGTGTTGTTTATGAACTTCTTTCTTGTCTTCTGCACTTTCTGTTAAAGATGAATGAATTTCATTAGATGGCTCCATTCCCTTCTTACTAAGTTCTTCTTTGAGCTTATTTTCTGAATCAACTTCGACTTGTATCTCATCATCTATTATTGCCTCAGAGTAAAACTTAGCATCTGCATAATGTGATTCTGCTTTATTAAATGGATGAGTATCTGCCATAACTCTTCTTACTTCACCATTCTTATAATATTTGAAGCAATGATGGATTGTAGATGGGACCACCATATTTTTATGAATCCAAGGACATCCTAGCAATACATTATAAGTTGTCCTTACATTAATAACATGAAGTAGAGCACTTGATTCCATGCCATTAATGTATAGATCAATGTGAACTTTACCAAGGGCTCTTTGACCACCTTGATTAAATCTTTAAATCATCAATCAAATTTGTATCAAGTTATCCATGGGTATGCCAAGTTGCTTCATTGTCCTTAGCGAAATTATGTTAACAGCCGATCCATCATCCGCCAAAATTCATTTGGTCTTTTGTTCACAAATAAACCCTGTGACAAACAATGGTCGATTGTGAAATCTTGAGCTACGCAACAAATCATCCTTAGTGGAAATAATTTCTTCTTCACATGCACTATAGGCATTATAATGAGGGCATGATTTATTTTCTTAAATTTTTGTCTCACTTCCTTCTCCAATATGGCAACATATAAGTGCATTCAAAGATTTCCCAAAACCCTCTAGCATGTAGTCAGCTAAAGTGATTGGCACTCGAGGTTTTGAAAAATATTTTGAGCCTCAAAAGTAGGTAAAGCTTTTCCAGATTTTGTGAAGTTAAGCTTCCTTTTCTTTGCCATGTTCGATGCTTTTGAAAATGCTTTTACCATTTTAACTCTTTTTGGAGCTGGCTTTAGATAGGAAACATTATTCTTTTGACTCCTTCGACGAGTAACAAGGATCCACCCTTCATCATTAGTTTCATCACTTGAAATGATGCCCCTATAAATGGATTCCATATTTGATTTTGGATTGCTCTAATGCTCCTTTATCCTTTGAACAACAGAAGGAACTTCAATAGTTATTGGATCAAATGTTCCAAAACTAATATTGAAATTTGTAGATGTCACATAATGACTTATATCTACAATACTAGTCATGTTCGCATTTGCTTCCTCTTCATCAAAGGCAATTTCTCCTTTTTTTTTCAACTCCATTATTTTATCCTTGAAGACAAAACATTTTTCCACCGAATGGCTAATTAAACGATGATACTTGCAATAATTTGGATCATTAGTTTTATTAGCTTCACCGGGACGCTTCATCTCCAGGAGTTCAATGAGGTTTGCTTTAAGTAATTCATCGAACATTCTTGAAACATCAAAGTCAGAGAAAGGAGATTTCCTCTCTTGTCTTTCCTTCAAGGAAATCTTCTTCTTTTCTTGAGATTGAGTAGCAATGTTAGGCTTTACCTCCTTCTTTCCAGCCTTAAAATTCACTTTGACTGGTGCTGAGCTAATTGTCAAAGATTGCTTATTTTCAGGCTTTGCATTTGACTTAGTATTTTTACGTGCTTCTTACTTATCTTTATTTTTATTTGGCTCTTGCACATGAATGCTTTGATTTCTAACATCCAAGATACTAAGTTCCATGTCATGAGCGTGGTTAGCTAACTCTTCAAAAGTACTTGGCTTTACTCCTTAAAGAATATATGATAAAGCCCACTTCATCCCTTTGATGCACATTTCAATGGCAGATGTTTTAGAAAGTCTATCTTTGCAATTCAAGCTAAGGCTTCTCCACCTTTGAATGTAATCAATGACAAGCTCATCTTTCCATTAGTGAGTAGCAGTAAGCTCAATCATGCTGACTATGCGGTGAGTGCTATAGAAACGATTAAGAAATTCTTACTCCAATTGCTCCCAACTATCTATGGAACTAGCTTTCAGGTCTATGTACCAATCAAAGGTGTTGCCCTTCAATGATCAGACAAATTGCTTAATCAATGAATCACCATCTGTGCAAGCATTATTGCAATTTTTTATAAAATGAGCAACATGTTGCCTTGGATTTCCCTTGCCATCAAATTGTTAAAACTTTAGTGGTTGGTAACTTGGAGGCATTTTTAGCATATCAATTCTTTGTGTGTATGGCTTTGCATACGTATAAGAGAATTGAGCCAGAATTTCCACCTGGTCTTTTACAACTTCTTTGATGAGTTCCTTGAGCTTGGCAGCATAAATTGAATTGTTGATTGCAAATTGAGTGTCATCCTCAACTTTGGCTGTGGAAGTACTTCCATCCTCTATTTGTACTTTTGGCAAGTTAACTATTCCATCCATGGGTGCTTTTCCAGTTGTTTTCTCTAACTTAGTGGTTAAAGATGCAATTTGGGCATCCTTTTCTTTAGAGTTGTTCATGAGCTCTTCCATCATCTTCGTCAAGTTTGCAATTTGCTCTTCCATTAATGTCGTGTTAGTCATCATGACAAATATGGAAGTTGAACCAAGGTGAGGTGAAGTTGGCATAGAACTTACACTTAAATTTTCCCCTTCATAATCAGATTTGAATGATGAGAAAAGGTCTTTAATCTCTAGAGAAGAGATTTTTCCTCCTTGTACTCTTAGAGAGATAATGAATTGATGAGGAAGAGACACTGTTTGTTCATACAGCTCCTTAGTTGATTTGGTTTTCATTATAGCATCAGGACTACTATCACCAGGAGAACCAACATGGGATGCAATTGGAGAGTGAGGTTGGCCAACTCAACGACGAAGGTCGTACTTCTTGAAAATTGTCGTTTTGCTTTTCTTGGGTATAATTTTCTTCAAATAGTTAATTCACGAAAAAGGAGATGAGAGGTAGAGTAGTCCCACTGGGCGTGCTAAAAATTTGTAGACACAAAATTCAAGTATGAAAAATAAAACAAGAAAATTGTGAATCAAATTAAGAACTTTGTTGAACGTGAAAAGTGGAGTACAATCTCTATAAAAAAATTCTTATTACAAAGAATTAAAATCCTCTGATTCGGATCTCGTAATGCTTTAAAATAACTTGAATCAAGGGCTTGTTGTAGCTTGATCTTGAATCAAATATGAATTTGGAGAAGAACACCTTTGATGATCTTATGGAACTTGAAGAACACCTTTGATGATCTTGGAGAGCTTTGAGTCTTGAATTTGGTAGAGCTTCAAACCTTGATTTCTTGAGTCTTGAGACTTGAATATGGCAGTGCTTCAAGGCTTGAATTCTTGAGTCTTGATATCCCCTGAGAGCTTGCGAGTCACCTCTATTTATAGGCATTTGTAGAGGTAGTGTAAGTATTATGGAATTCCATAACTCTAGTGGTGGGATTGATTTTAACCACCTATTATGCAATTTGATTGGTTCATCTACATCATTATTTAAATAAATGATTTTTATAATTATCATTTATTTATTATTATCTTAATGGCATTTTTGAAATATTTCGATTGGCCATTAAAATAATTTAATTAAGATAATAAACCAAAATATTTGATTGGTCTAAAATCTTTATAAATTTATTAGACTAAAAATATTTAATTAGTCTAATTAAATTAGTTAATAGACCAAAAATATCTTATTGGTCTAAAAATAATTTATGAAAATTTCCATATCTACAGATATGATTTTATCCTAGTTATGTTTTTTCTTTAAACATTCATTTAAATTTTAAAGTATACACTTTATTATTATATTATGTGTCACTTAAAAATATATTATAAGATTTAGATTTTTATATACATTTTTATCTTAAAATGTTTAAAGGATTAATAGTATTTTTACCAAATTATTTTTTACATATATTTAGTATTTCTTTCATATATTGTTTGTATATGAATTTTTATAAAAAAAAATTAGCTAACAACCAAATTTTTAGTTCTTAAAATTCTTGGAGTAGTTCAATCCTACAAGATAAAAAATGATAAAATTAATTTATGCAGTTATAAAGTTTAAAAATTATATATTTAACTAATGTGAAATAATTATGTAATAAATTATGAACTAAAACCATTGCTGAAGTAGAAAACAATAATAGTATTAAAATTTTTACCTTCAATTAAGTGTCTTCTAATGGTACCAATTACAAATAATAAGAATTACATAATTAAATTTTCTATTACTCAACCATTCATAATCAGATATTAAATTGAAAAATGGAAAGAGAGAATTAATTATTAAGAAATATTTGATAAGATTAATTCTATGACTTATGAAAGTCAAACAGAAAAAATGAAATATTTGGTAAAAGAGAAAAGGTTGATTGGTTGAAGAATTTTTTTTTTTTTTTTTGGGAAATATGTTGAATCGGTAGCCTGTAGAAGATGGAAGTGTAGTTTGAAACCAAGTAGTGGTAATAATTTCTAATAAAATCTAACAGCTAATAGGACAAAGTAAATTTACTTTGTTTAAACCAAGTATTGGTAGAACAAACTTTTTAAAAAGTATTTTAAGGTAAAAAATCTATTTTTCCCTTAATTTAAAGGAGGTAATTAAAATTATACCGTTTAATAATAGTTAAATTGTCTGAATTTTTTATTATAAATAAATAAATAAACAAAATTCAAAAATTGTTTTTTTAAATGGAAGTGTCCTAATCCCAGGACAAAGCAAACCATATCTTACTCACAAGTGACAAGTGACATTTCATTAGAACTATGCTCGAAATTATATCACAAAAAAGAAGAAGAAGAAGAAGAAGAAGAAGAAGAAGAAGAGGAAGACTGATTCAAAGTCAAGTAAACTACCCCACTATAGTTAAGTCTTGCAATAAGAATATAAATGGCGAGGACCCAATGACCATATCTATCACTACTTGCTAAGAACAAATCTGCATATGGACTGTTGGCAAATATTTTTCTCTTTGATTTCAGTGCTGTGGCTGATTTTTGCTCCGGTTTCAGTCACTTCTGAACACTTCAAACTGGCAGAAGCAGCAAATGAAAATTCATGTGTAGTAGATATATATTTTGTTTTGATACCGTTCAAAATTAGCAGTCATGGTAATTTATTTGATTGATTTCAGTGATATAACATAGTTTCTGAAAATTTCAGGTTTCATAACAATCGATTGTGGGACAGACAAAGATTATGTTGATGAAAGAACAGGAATCTCTTTCAAGTCGGATACAAATTTTGTGAGCACCGGTGAAATTCATAATGTATCTCCAGAGTACAATTATGACGACGTTCGTGTTGGCCGGTCTGTTAACAGCTTAAGAAGCTTTCCACATGGAAGAAAGAACTGTTATTCACTGAAACCTGACGATGGTGATGCCAAACACCATTACTACTATATCAGAGCTTACTTCCGTTATGGAAATTACGATCGCAACGATTCATCTCCGACATTTAATGTGTTTATTGGGGTTAATTACTGGAATAGAATAAATCAAGACCTGTACAAGATTGAGGGTATTCACTATATTTTTAGTAATACTATTGATGTCTGTCTTGTGAACACTGGCACCGGAACGCCATTTATTTCAGCGTTGCAATTACGACCATTATTAAATTCTTCCAATTACAGAATTGAATCAGAGTCATTGACAGAAGAGCAAAGGTTAGACCTCGGGAGTTCAAGTTATTCTGCCAATGAATCGTTCAGGTAAATTTATTTTGATTATGAAGCTCCGCAGTGTATAGGTATTATTGAATATTTTATGATTGAATCTGTTCTGTTCCACCAATATTTAGGATAAAGGATGATATGTATGAACGCTACTGGACTCCATACACGGAAACTGGATGGGTTTCAACCAAGGCATCTGATGTTTACATCACAGGCACTGTTGATTTCAATAACGAAATACCAGTTGAAGTTCTCAGAACCAGCCTGAGAGTGGCCTCCATTCTTTGAGTTATACATATACTAATCAGTATAGCTCCCCATATGATTATTACTTCTACTTTTACTTTGCTGAACTTTCTAAGATTGAACAAGCTGCTGGGAAACGAAGACAAGTCATCATTTCTTTGAAGGATGTCAACTATGGACCTATTGCCCTTGATTACTTGAAGCCACAGATCGTACGTTCCAATAGGATATCAATACAACGCAATGAATCTGTTACCTTTTCCATACGTTCAACAGTTCCTGACCTTCCACCTATCCTTAACGCCTTTGAGCTTTATGTAGTTTTTCCATGGCTCACTTATTCACCAACAGAAGCAGCAAATGGTATGTATGATCTATTCTCAGGTCTTTTCATATTTATGTCTATGCTGACTTTCCTAGTTGCCGCAACTCTAGCTATTTTACAAATATATACATATGCACAGTGGAAGCTATATTGGCCATCAAGCGAATATACACGATAAATAGAGAGGACTGGCAAGGAGATCCATGCATGCCAATAGACTTTTCATGGAATGGTTTGCGCTGCAGCGATGGCAATTTCAATGATCCTCCCATGATCATCTCTTTGTGAGTTTTATTAGGAAAACTTTTCGGTCTGCAATATCTTTACGATGTGACATCTAATTTAAACTGAAAATTGCAGGAATCTTAACACAAGTAACTTGGACGGAGAGATAGTTTTCTCGTTCTCCAAGCTCAGAGCGATACAGTTCCTGTAAGCATTAATAATAATTAACTAATTAATAACTCTGTTTCTTTTAACTTACCTATGGATGTGGGATACCACAATAGCAGTTGCAATCATTGTGATATTTAGGAATTTTTGCCTATTTATGGCAAAAACTTAAAAATTTTATCAATTTATGATTTTTTTTCTATACCAATTACCAATTTATGGTGATTTTTGCTAAGGTGGCATACGGGTCAATAGTTAAAAGTCAAAAATCAACTCGCATGCCACCTAGCAAAAATCACGACAAATTGGTATTTTTTTTTTCATTCCACCACAAAATAAATTTTTTTTAAAATGCATCATAAACTGGTAATTTTAAAATTTTAGCCATAAATTGGTAAATTTTTAAGTTTTAGCCATAAATTGGCAGAAAACCCTGATAATTCAAGGACAAATCTTTGGTGGCAAATTTCAAGGTCTCATCCTAGACCATCCGAACTAGTTTTGTTCAATTATTAGAATCTAATTTTCATATTATAAAAAATATTCTCCCTGCTAGGAAAATGGGAGGAATACAAGCGACCAAAATTTTGTCATCTAATTTTTTTCTTTATTCAGAGATTTGTCATACAACAAATTGAAAGGGACAGTACCGGAGTTTTTAGGGCAACTGCCAAATTTAACTATGTTGTAAGTCTCTCTCTCTATCTATATAAGAAATTATTACTATATGTGAAATTCATTTGCCGGATAAAATTATATTTAACATTACAATAACTTTTTTTAATCGATTTTTTTAACATTTTTTTTTAATTTATACCATTTGCAGAAATTTGACTGGAAATAACTTTACGGGTCCTATTCCTAAATCTCTTATTGAGAAGTCAAAAAATGGATTATTGCAGCTCAGGTTTGATAATCACATATATTGATTTAAATTAAAAAAATCTTAGCAAAATTTTTAATTGTATGTGTACAATTTTTAGCCTTTTTTTTTCTCTTGCATATACAACGTATATATTATTTCCTTCTGCATTTTTCTAACTTATAATTACATCACGTTTGAGACAAATAGCATAACTCGCTAATTTTATTTGTAGATGAATTGCACTAACAAAATTTTGATGATCAACTTGTGCATGATGCTAGTTTGGACGGAAATCCAAGTAAATGCCATGGTGAATCCTGTGAGAAAAAGAAGCGCGGTTTTGTTGTACCAATTGCTGCCTCAATTCTGGTGCTCCTTCTAATTTTGAGCACCATAGCCATTGTTTGGAAACTGAAAAGACCAAGTAATTTCCTTCCTCTGTTTCTTCTGCTTTCGGATATAGGTATAGTTTGTAATACCGAACTCATTTTCTGTTGTCTTGTGCCGTAGTATACGGAAATAAATAATCGTTTAAATAAAAGAATCAACGCTTCACATATTCTGAAATCGCTAGCGTCACCGATAATTTCAGAAACATTATTGGAGAAGGAGGATTCGGAAAAGTTTATCTTGGCAACCTGAAAGATGGAACTCAAGTTGTTGTAAAATTGTTGTCTCAGTCTTCGACACAAGGATAGAAGGAATTTGAATCAGAGGTTAGATATATAAAAAGCAAGCAGCTAGCAAGGGTTGTTTCAAATTCATAATGCATGAGATACATGGACTTGACAATTTTTCTGCCTATTGACAAAGTAGCTTTCGGTGCATGCAGGTCCAACTCTTAATGGTTATTCATCACCGAAACTTGGTGTCGCTCATTGGCTACTGTGATGAGCCAAAAACCATGGCGTTGGTTTATGAATACATGCAAAATGGAAACCTGAGGCAGCATCTATCAGGTATTGATTCAGAATTTAATTTTATTGGGTGCATAAGCTTGCAGGATAATCACTAAATATATATTTGGTTGCAGATCCTTCAAGCGCTAAAGTTTTGAGCTGGATAAAAAGACTTCAAATTGCAGTAGATGCAGCACAAGGTCCACTTCTCTGACATAAATGTCATTTTTTACTTTTTTTTAATCGATTTCTCCTTATTATATAACTGGCTTTAGTAAAATTGCAGGTTTGGAGTATCTGCATAATGGTTGCAGGCCGCCAATAATTCATAGAGACTTAAAAACTTCAAACATCTTATTGGACCAAAACCTCCAGGCAAAGATATCTGATTTTGGGTTGTCCAGAGCTTTTGCAACTGAGAAAGACTCTCATGTAAATACTCGTCCTGCTGGCACATTT
>CATIWM010375794.1:0-11604 GCA_949671775.1 Mallotus repandus
AGGTTAGTGGAGGTGGAGGTAGTGGTGGTGGTGGTGGAGGTAGTGGTTGGTGGAGGTGGAGGTAGTGGTGGTGGTGGTGAGGTGGTGGAGGTGGAGGTGGAGGTGGAGGTGGAGGTGGAGGTGGAGGTAGTGGTGGTGGTGGTGGTTGGTGGATGTGGAGGTAATGGTGGTGGTGGTGAGGTAGTGGTGGTGAGGTGGTGGTGGTGGAGGTTGGTGGAGGTGGAGGTGTAGGTAGAGGTGGCGGCGGCGGCGGCGGCGGCGGTAGTAGAGTTTCTAGTGGTAATGGTATTTGAAAAGGTTATAGTAAATGTTAAAATATTAATTAAAAATTTAGAAAATATCTTTTATTAGTTTTCTAAAACTTTTTATAATTTGGAAAACGACTAATACACAAAAGGGCCCTTAAACTTTTGGCTTGGAGCTAAATGGGCCCATTTTTACCTTTTTCTACAAATAAGCCCAAAACTTCTAATTTAAGACCAAATAAGTCCAAAATTCAAACAAATTTTGAGCGTGCAATACACTCTCTCTGTAAAGAGAGTGAAATAAATATTATATTAATAAAATTTCTCACTTTCAGTTTGTCCATATTTCAATGTTTAAAAAAATAAAATAATTTATTTTTAAAAGAAAAATAAAACTAAAAAGAAAAATGATATTCTCTTTCTCTGGGCCATCACCACCACTGCTACCTGCTCCACCACCTTCTACCAGAGGACAATTACCACTACTCTTAAGCCAAATATCACAACATCAACTTCAAATGGTAGCTCTCTTTGCTGTTCCAAAAATCACATCACAACAGAAGCCCTCATCTTCCTGTCTCTCAGGTGAACACTCATAGCTCCCCCAAACAAGTGAATTGCCTTGCAACTTCTGTTAACAACAACAAAGACAAAAACAAAGAAACAGAACCTAACACCTAAAACTAGCAACCACGGACTAAACAATAAGATAAAACCCGACTGATTGAATACAAAACCAATACATTACCAATAAAAAACACAAGAAATAACTACAGTAGTAGAAGCAGACCCTGCCTGAATTAACTTAAACCAAAACTGATACCATCCAAAAACCCAACAACGGTAACAACTACAGAGACCAAAAACCTGCATAGCAGTACAAAGAAACCATGAACTAGAAGAACACAAACTCGTCATGCCCGATATTAAAAAGAATGAAGAAAAACAGCAAAAAAAAAAAAGCACATTTTCAGTTAAGGAATGACAGTACCCAGTGAATGGAAGCCATGTTGCCACCTCTCCCTGCAACCAACGTTTTCGCCTCTCCTTACAACCAATGACACCTCTCTGCAACTCATGATGCTGCCAGCACCATCAACAACCATCATGCCTGAAAACTTGCCAATCAGACCTTTAACTTTCTATTTCTAATTATAGCCATTAAATTCTTAAATTAACCAAAATTTGTTAAAAGCCTCCCTGTTTTTGTTAAAAGCCCCTCCTCATCTAGAGCCAAGAGACCATAGAGCTGCTCCATAGCAGAAAATATTGTTTTAGCAAACAAAGAAAATACAAAGAAAATTTCTCTACATGGAGCATAGTAGATGTGACAATCAAATGGAGATCAAATCTCATTTTCACAAGTTGTTTTAGCAGACCAAAAAGAACATCAGTTGTTCCAGCTGAGAAAACCATAGTCCCATTACTATCTCTTGCAACAATACCAACACTAACCTGACCAATCGATTCTGAAACAATAGCATCAGAATTGATCTTTAAACGAGAGTGCTGAAGGGGATACCAAGTTCCATTCAAATGGGTAAGTCTCCCCTGAAGCAAATAGAGCACCAATTACCACAAAAATGAGCTAAAAAAATATCAAATCAAAGATCAAAACTTGTTAAAAGAGCAATGACTCCAAGCAAATTACAAAGAGAAATGTGCATCAAAATTGAAGCCAAAATCAAGCAAAACATCCTCCTCCTCCACCTCCTTCTAGCGGTTTCTTCTTCTCTCATTTAGAACCACCGCTGCCACCACTCCCACCAACAACTTCCATTTCTTACTTTAAAAAAAAACTTAATCAGTAGCAACACTTCTTCTTTAATTGTCAAAAAACAAGCAGAGTTCAAGAAAAAAATCAAAAGACAATGAAGCCGATGAAGACGAATATGCCAATGAAGATGAAGATTGATATTTTTAAAAAAATAGAAGAGAAAGAAAGATTTTTAGGTAGGGATTGAAGTTGCAGAGATGATAATGGGTGCGTGAAGATGATGGTAAACGGTGGTGATTAGGGTTTATTAAGAGTTTTGATTTTTTTAAGCTAAAAATTATGGAATAAAATAAAGATATTTTATTTTATTTTAATTTACTTTTAGCGTGAAAGACATGCACCCAATTCACCTGAAAATTGGATTTATGTAGCCTTAAAATAGAATTATTGGGCCTATTTATTGAAAAAAGTTAAAATGGACTTATTTGACCCCGAGTCACAAGTTTAAGGGCCTATTTATGTATTAGTCCATTTGGAAAATAGTTTTTTAATTTTCTAAAGTTAAAAAATAGGGAAAAGTACGGAAAACCACCCTATGGTTTCATGGTTTTGCACTTTTAAGTATGTGTTTCATTTTTTGACAATTTGGGTCATGTGTTTGTCACCATTTGATAATTTTTAGTATACGAGGCTAACGCCGTTAAATGAGTCTGACACATTGTACGACATAACTAAAAATAATTGAGGTGAAAGTACAGAAACGTACCCCGTGGTTTCAATATTTTGCAATTTTAAGAATGTGTTTCACTTTTGTGACAATTTGGGTCCTATGTTTATATATGTGTTTCACCTCGTCGGACTTATTTAATGGCATTAGCCTCATATAGTGGAAATTGTCAAACGGCGACAAACATAAGACCTAAATTGTCAAATGGCGACATCAGACTTATTTAACGGCGTTAGCCTTATATACTGGAAATTGTCAAACGGCGATAGACATAGGACCCAAATTGTCAAAAAATGAAACACATACTTAAAAGTGCAAAACCGTGAAAGTACATGATACTTTTCTGTATTTTTCACTAAAAAAATATTATGACTAAATAACATTTTTTATTTTCTATTTTGTTTAAAAAAAATTTAGAAAACAAGTATTATTTTCCAAAACTAATCAAGCCCTAAATAGAGCTCCTCGTCGAGACTACATCCATGAAAATTTTAGCACTGTAAAGAATACAATTCAATAATAGGTCAAGTGGTAATAGTTGCCAATAAATTAAAAACTCAAGACAAAATTTTCTGATAACCTTAGCTAGCAGTGGTGCATCGTCATTTGCATCTTTTTGGTATGCTTAGAATGCCTTGATCTAGTCCTAATGAAAGAATTTTGCAATTTAAGTTTAAAAATATTATCTTGTCAGTTACAAACTTAAAGAGAGGATTTAGGATTAAAATGGAATATTTTTATTCCAACCATCTCTTGTAAATTAGATAAAAATTAATATCAATGTATTAATATTAAATAGAAAATTAATTAATTAATATTATTAATTTAATAGATTAATATTAAATAAAAATTAATATTATAAAATATTATTAATATTAAATATAAATTTATTAAATAAAAATAAATACAAATTAATATTAAATAATATAGATTCATTACTTAACTGTGTAGATTCATTAGATAAAACATGTAGGTTTATTACTTAAATAATGAAGATTCACTATAAATGAACCGTAGATTCATTAGTATTTGCCTACAAGTTCATTAGTATTTACTTACAAGTTCATTAGTATTTGTCAACATGTTAATCAATTTAATAATAATTTTCATTACTTAACAATATTATTAATAAAATATATTAATATTAATAAAAATTAATAATAATATAATAAAAATTAATATTAATATTATAAAAATTAATATTAATATATTAATATTTAATAGATTATTAATTAATATTATCAATTTAATATATTAATATTAATATTATAGAAATTAATATTAATACGATAAAAATTAATATTAATATTAAATAAAAATATAAATTTATTAAATCATAAAGATTCATTAGTTATCGACCATATGTTTATCACTTTTAATACTCTACTTTATTATTCTATATAGGTTCATCAGTAGAAAACTACAAGTTCATTAAACATAATGATACCCCATATCAGTATCCTATTCTAATAAGGGTTATAATCCCTAAAGAAGAAGAATGCTTGAATAAGAAGAAAACTTGATAAGGAAGTCTATTCTATCCTAAACAAGGCAATCCTACAAGACTAACGAATTCTATTCCGAAGAGGTTTAAGCTAATCTCTCACTATATATACATCTCATTACATCTTATAAGGGGGAGAGATCATTCATTCTCGTATTCTACATCAAGACATCATGCCATCATTCCATCATACAAAGCACCCATCCAACACTCATTCTATTCTACTTTACCACTTTATTATATTTTCCTTTCAAATACTGACTTAATCTTCAGAGTATTTGTGGGGGAAACCCCACCCCCTTCACCCAGCTTTCTCGTCGATGCAGGTTCCACGAACAAGGATACTATTCAGAGTTATCAAGTGGCACCGTTTGTGGGAAAAAATTGAATTAAATTCCAAATTATCATTGTTTACTGGAACCTAGCTTGATGATGATCACACTTTCTCACGATCATAAAATTCAGTCATCAACAACAAATTCAAGTCGAAATAGTATGGAGATTGTCAAAATGATACTTTCCTATATGCTTCGCGTGGCAAAGCTACAACATCAGAGGGATCAGTAATTTTTATGGCAGCAACATCCATTGAAAATAGCTCATGAAAACAACAATATTACCAACGAAGGGACAACTGCAGAAGTGTTTTGAATGGTGCAAGTAAACAGAAAATAATATTACAAGCGAATGATCAGATTAAAAGCCTCGGTTTAAAGTTTACAATTTTCAAATAGAACAGTAGCATTAGAACCTACGGACTGCGGTAGAAAATTCAAAGGCACAGACAATAGCATTCAGTAATGCAAATCCTGGAATCAAAGCAGATGTTAACCTGAAGGACAAGACCATGTCTCTTTCAAGCCATAACTCTGTCCTTTATCTAAACCATATAGCCTTGTATCTGTCTTACAATTTAAGCAGTGGATCGAGTCATGCTTGGTGTAAATCCATGCTTATCATTCCCCTGAAATAAAAAAGTTTCAACCTCATAACCATTTTCGCCAAGAGAACCGCCTGAAGAATATAAACCTCTTGAAAGAATTCAGACATGCACACAACTAGTTCGCGCATGGGAAGTAGGAAAAATCTGAGATACCAATACAGCACTTTACCCGGAAGTACATGTCAAGCTGAGTCATTCAATTTTGATAGGACCTGTTGAATATACGAGTTTTCGTTTGAATTTTGTAACATACAGAACTAGTGGGCCCTTTATTTCCATTTATAGGGATCCAGGAAAAGAGAACTGGGCTTGCACTCAGAGAGACATACATATATGAAAACTCGAAAGAGTCGGTGTTGTAATAAGGCCTTCAATAAGAACAGTTCTCAGGTTAAAACTGAGCTCCGAGCACCGAGCATTTACCACCAAAATTTAGAAACAGTCGTTCACCTGAATCCAACTGTTAGCAAATTCATTTCTATAAAAAAAGTCAATCGAGCTTCTCGAGATGAAATTTGAATTCCTCGATAACTGAAACTGTGACCATATAGGCAGATGTACAAATTTCAAAGGCCATGCATGTTCATTATACCGAGTAAGGTCAAGAATTTACAGAAGCTGAATGAATGAAGAAGACCGACAGCTGAAATAAAGAAAGAAAATAGTTCAGTAATAGTTGAACATGAATTTGAGGAAAAGAAGGGAGATAGAACAGAAACAAACGAATGGCTTCAAATTCAAACACGACGAAGAAGAAGCAGAAGATGAACAACAAAAATAAATTCGATGAATCGACGTGCCCAGGAACGTTAAGTTCGACAATAAAAGAGAATGGAAGCATCAGAGACTGATAGAAGTGAAGGTCAAGGTGCAAACACTGCAGGATGTCGAGTCTTTAATTAAGAAATAAATAAACAAATTTTTTGAAGAAGCCACTGCTGCTGAGATACTTCTCAAATAGCGTTGGAAAGAAAGATTCTATGCCAGCTTTATCTAATTCATGCCAACAAATCACTACTGATGATGGCTTATCTCAACCAGCAAAAGAATTTTTTAAGCGGAGAATGTTGAAATTGCCGAAGCCCAAACCACTCATGACACCAGCACTAGCATCCATTCACGTCTAAAACAGGTTCAGACAACAGAAGATTGCCGAGAATCAATGCATGAAGGTACAAACTCATTCACTGAACACCAAGCACTGAGAATGATGGGCAAAAATTAACTGTTGCAATCTTAGAGGCTCCACAATCAGCAACACGTGCGACAACAGCTGCGAAGGAAATCTATCAAACTTTGAGAATTAAATCTTAGAAGAATCATTGAGGTGGTTATCCCAAATTCATTCACCCAACTAACCACTCATTTACACTATATGAAGATTCTGAGGAAGTGGCGAGCTCAGATAACAACTCATTAGTATTAAAAAAAAGGAGGGGCCAAAGAAAAGGTACAGATGAGGCTTTATTCCCCAACAAAAGAAACAAAAATTATGAAGCTGTTACCTATAAGCAATTCAGATCAGCCTACACCATTTTTATCAAGCAACTCCAACAAGCAAATAGTATGACATGGTAAAGCAGCAAATGAATGACTGAAACTTCTAATTGGACTCAGTAAGGTGCGAAATTAGTGGGTTACAACTTACAAGAATCAGAAAGTTATGAATAAAAGAGGACAGCAAAGGCAAGCCATGGACAAGAACAGTTATCGGATCGTAAGCTCTGAGCATGGAGCATCCACCAAGCACTAAGCATGGAGCACAGATTTCATGATCGCCCATCAAGTTCCGAGAAATGAATCCCAAAACCAAGCTGGATAACCAACCTGAGTTACTCAATGCCAAACGTCAAGACTATACTGAGACTAACATAATGAGAAGGCATGAAGCTCGGACCCAGGCTTGAAGCTTGAACCCATTAAAGCTGAAAGTCAAACGCATGGCCTTACCCATCGAAGTATAAGGGATAACCATGCCCTGAGCAAGCACCAAATACCAAGATTATAACGGATAACCATGCACTGAGCAAGCACCAAGCACCAAATACCGGACAATGACTGCATGGGCACTTGGACTCTGAGCAATGAGAAATGAATATATTCTTTAGGTTCCTTAAGTCAAATTACTTGTAAATATTTACTTCAAAGAAGGCTTCGAAGTCAACATCAAGTTACGGCCTAAGATGAAATAAAAAAGGCTTTGAAGAAGTTTCGTTCAAACTATATGAGCCATATCCGAGTCAAAGCATTGTTAACGCTCAGACATATCAGTCTACATTCGAAGGATGAGTTCAAAGCAAAAAAAAGAGCCTAGGAACCGACTGCATTTAAAACTCGGAAAGTAGCATCTTGAACAATCAAATTACAAGGTCAAAAGAGATTCTAGAGAGACATTCAAATACTCAACAACAACTAAACAATTTCAATGAACATCAATATTCGTGACACCAAAGAGCGGAACAAGAGCACCTTAATAGATACGTTTTCTCTTCTCAATTATTTCTTGGGGGAATTACATAAAAAACCCCAACCTTTGGGGGTATTTTCAAATAAAATCCTATTCAATTTTTTCTTTCAAATATAATCACAACCTTTGAAATGTTATAAAAAAAAAGCTCTCATTGGATGACTGTACTAGTAACAGGAGATGAAACTGTTTTTTTATGATCCATGGGGCCCATTTCGATAATTGTAGTGGTAACAAGAGATGAAACCGATGCATTTGCCCCCAAATTGATATTTTCTGCCTTCCAATTGAGTGTTTCATTTTAGATTAGTAGGCTGTTTAGACAGATAAAAGTGCAACTTAGTTATTATAACAAAAAACTCAGCATACTAGGTATATGAAATTTCAACTTAGCATACTAGTTATATGAAATTTCAATAAAAAAACTCAGCATTACCAGTACAGTCATCCAAGGAGGGCTTTTTTTATAACATTTCAAAGGTTGTGGTTATATTTGAAAGAAAAAATTGGATAGAGTTTTATTTGAAAGTACCCCTAAAGGTTGGAGTTTTTTTTATGTAATATCCCCTTATTTCTTTATTTTCATAAAATACTGGTGATGAAACACATTCATAACTCTGCTTAGAAATGCATGCTCGTAAAAAAGTGCACTATCATCATCAAGCTAAGTCTTCTTTTTATTTATTTTATTGGAGTAACTGTGACTCATCAAGTGAATTTATTCATATATGCACACTCATAAAAATATAGATGCACCATATTATAGCTCTGAGCATAGAGATTTGAAAACATGAGCTAATTATATTAGTATATCTTCAAAATACATCAAGATCTGACCATTAATTGCTAAGGGAGATCAAACAATCCCAAGATTCTCGTTCTTTTGTTATTTATTATTATAGTTAAGTAATACAAGCATAGATGCTACTTTGCGCACCTCAATGTCAGTACTCAGCACTATCAATGATAAAAATCATGGCCTTTGGGACCTTGATCCAGCTATTAGTCTCGGAGCAGCAATATATTTGGACAATATATCTTCATGAAGCTGGAATACACAAAATGCCAAAGAATTAGCCATAAACTTGGACATTACACTTCCTAATTAAGACTCGGATATTCAAATTTGCATAAGCCAAATTCATGGTGGCATCTTCAAAGTCATTCAAGCAAAGCAAACAACGAGCATAAATATTCGTTAACTTAAAGACAGGACAAGTGTACATCAAGAGATAAGTTTCTCTCCTAATTATTTATTTTTTAATTAATTATTTGCTTTTCATCTTATTCTTATATGAATATGTATGCTTACACATCTATACATAGATGCTCATCGATGAATACATAATTATTATCTATACATAACACGTAATAATCACATTGAAATATTTTTTGAGATTATGTCAAGAACTGACAATTGCTTAAGATCGAACAACTGATCCCAAGATTTTTGTTTTTCATTATAGCTAGAAAAACACATTCAGCTAGAAAAGCTACTTTAAGCACCAAGTAACCAGATATTGTGATCATCTCACTCGGCATCAACATGCAGAAATGATCAAATTACATTAGACACACTGTCAAGCAACACTAATATAAACAAGCACTCATTTGTGCTCGGACAATAAATGATGGCTCCCTCTTGAAGCCAAATAAAAAAACACTCAGACAGATCCTACTCTACAGCAGATCCTTATTCATAAAAATTTCAGAGAACATTCAACAAGGGAAATTCAAGAAGAGAGTCAAATATATCCACTACACAGCTGAATATATTAAATGCAAATCTGAAGACAACCTAGCCAGCATCTTGCAACATCCTCTATTCTATAAACTATACAACCTTGGTCTTTCACTTGAATTACCAAGCTCATCTCATGACTTGGATTGGAAAAACCTAAATTTGTTCCTCCAAAGCTCACATTCCATCATTTCTCAGCCCTCACTGAATTACTATCCCACATTACTAAGCTCAGACTCACTACCAGGATCACAAAAATCCTTCCCTTTTGTAAGAAATACTATAAAAGCAGTGCTCGACAAAATAAATATAAACATCAGCAAAGATGTTCGAACTCGACATCAATCATTATTCTAGCTAGACAGTTGTCATCAACAAAGCTATCAAAATACAAAGTCGATCGACATTGAATAGTCTCCAGATCTCAGGTCGCTATATTGCACCGAGCATCTCATAAAGTCAAATATATATGGAAACTCACATCCTCGGGTCGTTATATTGCACCGAGCGATCTCACAAAGTCGAGTATATGTAAAAACTTGCATCCTCGGGTCGCTATATTACACTGAGAGATCTCACAAAGTATAGTATATATGAAAACTAGCACCCTCACATCGCTTTTCAGCACTGAGGTATCAAAACTCTAGCACTAGCTGGTCCCAGTCTGCTTATTGCAATAACACTGGTAGGTTTATCCCTCAGAATGTGTATTAACACCGAGCATCTGTATAAGTCCAGCTGGCATCTCTTTATTTCACTTAGATATCCGAAATTTGAAGACTCAGTACCGAGCATCTCGACCTTCAGTGACTGAGGCTGGCCACCTCAGCTCACCTTTCGGCATCAACATGCGATCCTCAATCTCTCCATCAGAACTCCTTACTCCAAGTTATCGTCACCACATATACTGAAATTTAGAAATCTTGGACATAAATATCCAACCAGACTTGCAGGGGGGACTCTTGATACGCCATATCAGTATCCTATTCTAATAAGGGTTATAGTCCCTAAAGAAGAAGAATGCTTGAATAAAAAGAAAGCTTAATAAAGAAGTCCATTCTCTCCTAAACAAGGAAATCCTACAAGACTAAGGAATCCTATTTCTAAGAGGTTTGAGCTAATCTCTCACTATATATACATCTGATAGGGGGGGGGGGGGGGAGATCATTCATTCTCATATTCTACATCAAGACATCATGCCATCATTCCATCATACAAAGCACCCATCCAACATTCATTCTATTCTACTTTATTCTACTTTACCGCTTTATAATTATAGACGACGGGGTTTAGCACGCATCCAAGTTTATTGCAACCGCGACACTGTTTGAGCTCAAGGCTCTAGGGAACACACTAACCACTGTCACAAAGACATGGCGTGGAGATGAGGAGTCGCCACCCAGGGTAATAACTAGGACAAATCGAAAGTGGTGGTAACTCGATTCTCTAATATAAGCTAGCACCATAACCAGGAGTTCTGGGTACGGAATACCAACTTTTTTTAGTCTTGTGTTCATTTAGAATTATTTTATGAATTACTATCTTATCCCCTAATTACATGTAATTTCATATAAACCCTAATTAAACATCCATCGATCCGAAAGGCAACCAATCATGAAAAAACATATAAGAAATGCATTCATACAAAGCACATCAACCCTAGGTTAGTTTAATCTACATATTTTAATTAAAGTGAGCTAAGTTTATATATTTTAATTTACAAATGAACCTAAAACTAATGGGCCTAATTGCTACTCAATTTTATTTAAATGAGCCTAAATCTATTTATTTTATTTCTAGAATAGGCCTAATTTTACAAATTATGAAAGGCTTGAATTAGTGGAACTAATTCTACATATTTTAATCTAATATGATCCTAATTCTACAAATTATGGAAAAAAGAATTAAGTTAATGGGCTAAGTCTAAATTAACTAAGTAGATCTAAATTATCTCTAACCTAAAATCTAAATTTAATTATGGGCCTAAAGATCAAATTAATTAATTAAACCCTAATCCTAATTAAATTATTAAAACTATTAGATAAAGTGAATCTAATTAATTAGCCTAAAACTTAAAATTATGAGCTTAAACACAAATAAAACAAACAAACAAAATATGAAAATTAATAAAATAAAATAAACATTTAAGACATAAAAAACATATAAACACATAAAACACAAAAATAATAAACAATTAAAACAAAATAAACATTAAAAAAATCATAAAAAAAATAAACAAATAAATCAATTAAAACATGCA
>CATIWM010375800.1:0-14230 GCA_949671775.1 Mallotus repandus
AAAATATTTAAAAATATCTAACTTTTTTTTAAAAAAAATATCTAATATTAACATTCAAATAAAATTTCATATTTTAGTGTATATATATATATATATATATATATATATAGTCCATCATTAATTTTTTAATTATCATATCCACTTTTTATTCAATTAATGAAATAATTTTTAAATTCTAATATTTTTTAAAAATTAAAAATGAAATAAATTAATAAAAATTGTAAGCCAATGAACATTTATAAATTTTATAACATTAAAGATAAATTTAACATTTTACAAATGCCACACTAACATATTTTATTCTATTTTGACCAAATGTCAATTTGTTCTAAAATTTGACAGTTTTGACATTTTTGCCAAAATTAAAAAGGTTGGATAAAATTACAGAAGTCGTAGAAGGTTTGGGTTTTTCATACCAATACGCCTTATAACTATTACTCTCTTGTGCTTTGCTTAATACAATCTTCTCTGATACAGGGATTAATGGCCATAACAATCCCATATTTACATACGTCTGCAACATGCTAACTAAGCTGCTTGCATTTGAATGCTTGATTCTGAACTTGTTTGAAGAGATCCAGCAACTTGTGTCTCTTTCGCTTGCATCTCTTCCTCAGGGAGATCATCCGTATGCATTTCTAGTTGGTTCAGGCTTCTTACAAACCCGGTAAAAGAGGGAAAATGCTCTGGTGAGAAAAATTCAGCGCCCATTCTCTGATATGTGAACAAGTCTACCACATTCTCACCTGATATATTTTTCCTTATCTGCTCAAAATGATGGGGAGCTTTTGAAACTAGTGAGTTCTGCCCAGAAACCTCCACCCCATGCTTTCTGCAAGCTGTCCTAATTTGTGCAAGCAATAGCTCTGGGCTTGACAAAGACTCATGCGGCTGATGCTCATCCAACAGGTCCATTCCTGGCAGGATCATTTTGCATGAATTCCTTGCAAACATCTCTGCAACTGCATCGTAGCCATCTCTATTAACTGTGTTATAGAACCCAGCAGTCAGCTCAGCAGGGTGAGCGCGGGTTTTATACCATGAGTGCTGGAGTGGGACTTTGCCATAAGCTGTTACATTAGTGTTGCCAAAAGCAGCAGAGGCAATAGAAAGGATCCGATCTCCATGAGACAAGAGCTGGCTTGAATACCAGTCTAGAAAGAAATTACCATATGGAGATTCCCATGATCCTGCATGGTCCTTGAAGAAATTGTTCGAGATCGGTATCTGGTCATAGCTAGGCGCATCATGAGGACCACCTAGACCCCATAAAGGATTTCCGCTTGCCTCAGCATGCTGCTTGAGAAGGTTAAGCATATTTTTGTCGTAACACTGGAACTCCCCTACTCCAATGATTTTGCTACTTTTGGATGTCCATCTATGAGATGGATATCGTAGCTCACCATTTGGTCCAAGACCCATTGTGATACCCTGCAGAAGCATTACCATATCATAAGCATTTCATAATAATAAATCAACATATTTGAATACATTTACTTAATTACAAACTTCTTACTGTGATTGTCGAATCCATGAACTGCGAGAATGAAGACTTGAAGCTCTCGCAAAATTCTTTATAAACTTGGGTGGGCGTCTTCCCATTAAGAACAGGAAGATCATCAACAGCCAAAGATAGGCACTCTCTATAATGATTCCCTGACCTGTCTGAATAAAATATACCAGGTTCTGATTCACCAATACGCGATACCCACTGAGGGAGTGGGATCTTAGACCGTTTATTTGCGTGGAAGCAGAGTGAAACGTGGAGCTTAAGTCCAGCACTCTGAACCATTTCTGCAAGAGCAAGGTAACCTGACCAATCATACTTTCCCATGGCTTCCTTCTCAACCACTCCCCACCAAACAGGCATCTCCACACCTTCAACCCCTAATAATTTCAAAGCTTTAAGCCCTGCTGCAATAGCTCTAGCATGGTTGATGGTATTGCAGTCAGAAACTGCATCCAATGGCAACCCAACAAATAATCTCACAACATCTACCTGCAAAAAGACAACTTCATATTAACATCAAGACAGCAAGAATATTAGATCAAGATCAAAATCAAACATTGAACGGTAAAAAACCTTCCTAGATGAATAAAAATAGGAACTTTCACAAAACTACTATAAATAACACTGCAATACAACACAAAAAAATCAATCCCTGTTCAATTATTTTTTGTAATCTATGAATACTGTAATAAGCAAATAAAAATGAACCAGCTTGAATATTTTTCATTTGGTAACCCAAAAATTCAACAAATTTACATTGAAAAGCCAGATTTACTGATTCAGCAACAAGTTACAGCGAAAAAAAAAGGGAAAAAAAACAGATCTCCGAAATTGAACAAGAAATTAAGAACCAAAGGGGAAAAGATAGAAACTTTACCGAATTGGAAGATGGACGGCCGCCATTATTACGAAGAAGACGCTTGTTATCGGACTGGGGAGGCTGTGTTTGGACAGCGTTTAAGGTAATCAATCTAAGAGAAGACTTCCTAAATCTGGAACTTCTTGAATCAAAGAAAGAAACATTATTACTATTCCTTCGAGGAACATAACAAAACCTTAGGTCTTTGTAAGCTGATAATTCACTTCTCCGACAGATCGCCGCCGCCTGAGATGAAGTACCCATTACCGAAACCTCCATTATTCTTTCAAAAAATCAAACAGACAGAGAGAAAGATAAAATCTTGGGGGTTTTTTCCCTGAGAAAACTTATCCAAAAAGTTCAAAAAAAGAAGAAATTCCGAAATTGGTGTATGTTTTGGATAAGATTTTGAGATTTTAAATTCAAGAACGCGAAAATCGGAATAATATTTTTGGTTGGTTTCGCCGCGGATCTAAAAAGAGAGGATCTTTAACTTTGGAGAAAAAAAGGGGCAGTTTGGTTTCGCTTTTAATACAAATGGTAGGCGTAGGTGTGAGCGTGGTATTATTATATAGAAACAGCCACTTCTCTATCAGAGTCAGCAGCAGGTGGTAGAAGAAGAAGAAGAGGAGGAAGAAAGAAGAAGAAATGTTGAACAAGCATCGGACACGTGGCGTCTTTCTAGGTGCCATTTTTCAGCCGCTAGTATTTTTCATTTCTTACTCTTTTTATCAATAATTGTCAATTTTTTTTAATTTCTAAGAGATTAATAAAATAAATAATTGTCCATTTTAATATATATTTTTAATAAAAAATATAAAAAGAACAAGTGAAAAGCCATCTCAACAGTACAAATTTAATTTTTATTGTTATTAATTATTTATGAAATATATTTTTTTTGTGAATAAAAATAAAAAATTTAATATAATAAATATATTATGTTTAAATTTTAATACAATAAATATATTCTGTCAATTACTTATGAAATTAATTTCTTAAAAAACTTCATCAAATCATTACTATTTAAAATCAACCCAATAATTATTTTAACACTTATGTGTTGGAATTCTACTGAATAATAACACTATTTCAGCTACCGATGGAGGAGAGGACATTGTGATATAAGATGACTTGGTGGTGAGTCATTTGGATCCTTCCTTATCCATAGTTTCGTTAGTTTATGAACTTCATTGATTGCATGTTCCTAGGGCTAGGAAGCGGGGCCACGGAGTGGGGGCACTTACAATCAAATAATTTTTTGCTTCAAAGTCTCAAACAAACAAAGCCTTCTTGCAGCTCACATAGATTACCATGATTCTAAGCCAATTCATCACATTAATTAATTTTATATATGCAACTTCAACATTGATAGCTGTAGTCACGCCGTTTATAATCCTTTTGTGTAGATGGTCATTCACATTGGTTTTTTTTGGTGCACTTGGATTTTGACCATATGAAATTGTGAGATAAAAAGTGTTATAAGATCTCGCATCAATCTGCATCATTGGTGGAGACCTTTAGTGACGGTTAAAATTCAGTACTGTTTAATTTTGAAGATTTTAAGCTTATAACTGTTACCGCTCTATCTGGTCATAATCATCGTGATCGGTCCAAAATATGATCAGTTTAAGCAGTTATGGATTGATAAAGAATTCTAATTTAAGCAGATTGTTGTGCTCTTGGTTGATGTTGTCGTTGTTATATATAACTTGTAATAGTTGGTTGATGAAAGATTATCCCACATTGTTTGTGGAAAAGGATTTAGTGTCCCTTATTTTGTAGGGTACACCAAATCTATTGGTTTAAAAGAAATTGGAGGGAAACCAAATTTATTTAAAATTTGGTAGTAAATACACATTAGACTATAAATTAATTAATTAATTAATTAATATATAATTAAATATTTATAGTTTAATGATAGTATTTGCTACTTGACACAAGCACATAATTAATTTAGGTGCCCTATACTATAGTTAATTAATTATTTTAATTTTTATTAATTTTGAACAGTAACAACCTTTTGAAAGGTTGTTAATTAACTGCAAAATTCTATTATTAATAGAACAATTAAGTGCTCATAACGTAACTCTTTTTCTTCTCCCATTTTCTTTGCAAAATACTCAACCAAAAGAAGTTCTCTGCAGAATCAACAGACTTTGCTATCTGTGATTCTAGACTTTGTTGTATCTTGAAGGTATATTTGCCTTAACCATGTAGCAATCTAGTGGGGGCAATTAATACCTTACAGATAGTGTTTTATCACGCCTCAAAGCCTTCAAATACCCACTGTTTCTAACAATTTTAAGGTAGTAATTGTGCAATGGAGTCCAAGACTGTTCTGAGTCGAGAGTTTGTGAAATTGGACCGTTTTGATGGTACCAATTTTGTTCGTTGGAAAGACAAGATGATGTTTCTATTGACTACTCTGAAGATATCATACATACTTGATCCAAACCTTTCAAAAATTCCTACACCCAAAGATGAAGATACTGAACAATTGAAGGCAGACAACAAGAAACGTGAAGAAGATGAATTGTTGTGTAGAGGACACATCCTTAACAATTTATTTGATCATTTATATGATCTTTTCACTTCTATCAAGTCTGCAAAAGAAATCTGGAATTCTTTGGAGTACAAATACAACACAAAAAAACAAGGTTTGGACAAGTTTCTTATCATGAAATTTTTTAAATTTACTATGGTTGATAATGTTTTTATTATGGATCAAGTACATGAGTTTCAAGTCTTTGTTTCTAAACTTAAAAACCTGTAAGTAATAGTTCATGAATCATTGCAAGTAGGAGGAATAATTGCTAAACTTCCTCCTAGTTGGAATGATTATAGGAAGAAATTACTGTACACCACACAAGAATTTTCTCTTGAACAGATTCAAAAGAAATTGTGAATTGAAGAGGAAACCAGAATTCATCTCAAGAATTTTGCAAGTGAATCTGCCATAAAAGTTAATGTTATTCAAGCAAACCAGAATTTTGGCAAGAATAAGGCTGGAAACAAAAGAAAATTTTTTGAGGTTGTTGCAAAGAATTCTGGAAATTCAGGCATGACAAGCAACTCTAAGAAAGGAAAGACTTGTTACAATTATGGCAAGAAAGGGCATTACAAATGTGAATGTAGGTTTTGAAAGAAACAGAAGCAAGATAATAAGAGTGATGTCCAGAATTTCAATAATGCAAATATGGCTAAACATGTTACTGAATTAATTGCAATGGTTTGAAGTCTGCATATTGGAATGATTACTGAACTTCATATGGCTGCAAGTACCATTTCTAATGATTAGTGGTAAGATTCTGGTGCAACAATTCATGTTTACAACAATAAGAATCATTTCAAAGATTATGAAATTGCTGCAGATGGCTAAGAAGTTCTTATGGGGAATTTTAATGCTACAAAAGTCATAGGCAAAGGGAGTGTAGAACTGAATTTTACTTTTGGAAAGAAATTATTATTATTTAATGTTTTACATGTCTTGGATATGAGAAAGAATCTTGTATCTGCAAATTTACTTTGTAAGAAGGGATTCAAGGTTGTCTTAGAGTCTGATAATTTAATTCTGTCCAAAAATAGATTGTATGTAGGTAAGGGCTACTCATGTGATAGAATGTTCAAACTTAGTATTAATAATAAAAATACACATGTTTCTGTTTACATGGTTTATTCTTTATCTTTATGGCATGATAGATTGGCACATGTTAGTTTTAGATTATTAAAATATATGGCTAAACATGGATTAATTTCATATAAAGGTGAAGATACAAAAACATGTGAAATATGCATTCAAGCAAAAATGTCAAAAAGGCCATTCCTAAGGTTCAAAGAAATTCTGAATTATTATATCTTGTTCATTCTGATGTTTATGAATTGAATGACATCTTGACAAGAGGAGGAAATAGATACTTTATAACATTTATAGATGACCATTCAAGAAATACTTACGTTTATTTAATGAAACATAAGGATCAAGTTTTTCAAATGTTCAAGATTTATAAATCAGAACTAGAAAATCAAAAGGGAAAGAAAATTAAAATTCTAAGGAGTGATAGAGGTGGTGAATATTTTCCGACAGAATTTTCTTCATTGTGTGAAGAAAATGGAATTATACATCAAATAAGTGCACCTTATACACCTCAACAGAATGGTTTAGCAGAAAGAAAGAATAGAACACTTGTTGACATGCTTAATTATATGTTAGTAAATGCTAAATTGCCAACAAATTTATGGGAAGAAGCGTTGCTTACTGCTTGCCATATACATAATCAAATTCCTTCCCAAAAATTTAAAGTTTTTCCACATGAATTATGAAAGAAAAGAAAACCAAACTTAAGATATCTTAAAGTTTGGGGCTGCCTTGCCTTTTATAGAGTTATGGATCCTAAAAGGATGAAATTAGGACCTAGAGCTTTAAGGGGTATATTTGTTGGCTATGCTGCAAATTCAAAAGCATATAGAATTTTAAATTCCAACTCTAATGTATTTGTGGAATCTAGAGATGTTGAGTTTATTGAAAATAAATTTCAAAATGATTCACATATATTAGATGAACTAACTACATCTCAAGTTAACAAAGAGCCAATAAATATTGAAAGAACTAATATTAGTTCAAGCAATGAAAAGAATCAAATTGATTCTTCTATTAAAGTTAGGCGGAGTACACGAGCTAGAAAGGAAAAGAATTTACATCCATACTTTATATCTTCACAATCTATTGTTTTCTTAGTTGAGGGCAATAGAGTTGATGTACTTAATAAAATTCCAATTTTATAAATGATTGAAGATGATCCTAAGACTTATAAAGAGGCAATATTGTCTCGAGATGTTGCTTTTTGGAAGGAGGCTATCAATGATGAAATGGATTCATTATTGTTTAATAATACTTGGACAATTGTTGATTTGCCTCCGGGATCCAAGGCAATTGGATGTAAATGGGTTTTCAGAAGAAAATATAATACTGATGGCTCATTACAAACTCTTAAAGCAAGGTTGGTAGCCAAAGGATATAGGCGAAAGGAATATATTACTTTGATACATATGCTCATGTGGCTCGTATAACATCTATAAGAGTACTATTACCTTTATCATCTATATACAATTTATATGTACATCAAATGGGTGTTAAAACAGCCTTTTTGAATGGTGGCTTAGATGAAGAAGTGTATATGAAATAACGTGAAGGTTTTGTTCTACCAAGAAATGAGCATAAAGTCTGCAAATTAATAAAATCCTTGTATGGATTAAAGCAAGCACCAAAATAATGGCATAAGAAATTTGATTCTGTGATTTTGGAATATGGTTTTAATCATAATAGTGCTGATAAGTGCATATATTCTAAGTTTACATATAGTTTTGGTGTGATTATATGTCTTTATGTAGATGATATGCTCATTATTAGTACTAACATGCATGAAATTAATGATACTAAGAATTATGTTGACCTTAGCAATAATCAATTTTAATTTTGATCTTAACAAACTTAATTTTGAGCATTTAGTATGTTTATTTTAAGTGTGTATAAGTTAGGACTCCAATGAAAGCCAAGTCAAAATTTAGTGAATAGTAAGCTGAGATAAATAGTAACCTGTGACTAAAGTAAAGCTTCTATAGTGACAGAAAGCTGAAATGAATAGTAACTTGCGACTAAAGCAAAACTTCTATAGTGATATAAAGCTTAGATGAATAGTAACCTGCGACTGAAGCTCTACTTCTATGGTGACAACTCAACAGACACATTTGTGAATTATGAGATAAACAGTAGACTGCGACTGAAGTAAGAGCTGCTATGGTGACAGAAAGCCAAAGTGAATAGTAGGCTGTGACTGAAGCTCTGCTGCTATGGTGACATCCCAACTATCATATTTTTAAATTTGAAAAAGAGACGTTAGAGACATGTTTAACGTCTCCAACAACTATATTTTTTCGTGTTTATCTATATAAATACCTACTTGAGCTCAATTGAAGTTAAGACACTTGTTTATTACAATTTTTTATCTTAACATTTATAAAAGCTCTCAAACTCTCAAATATTCATTATTTGTTTGTGTAACTCTTATGAGAGTTGGTTGTGTGATAGAAATAAGACTTCATCTTCATTTAATTCTTGGGATAGATTAGAAGGGAAGTGAGGTATATTTTTAAGTGGAATTGGTTTAAATATTTAGCTATTAAAACACTTGGGAATTGGTTTTAGAGTGAGCCTTAAACTCTTATGTATACTCAATCTTGTGAATAAGATTGTGGGTGATTGAAAACCCTAACTTGGGGATAAGTTAGGTAGAGACATAGGATTGTTGAGAATCCAAACTCTTTAAATACTTGTGTTCATCATTCTTCCTTCTCAACATTCTTTCAATTCTTGTCTATTTGTTTTTAAGTTTTGATTTTTATTCAGTAGCCCTATTCACCCCCCCTTTAGGGCTCTTTCATTTTGGTATTAGAGCTTGAATTCTAGGCACTTCATTGCTAGAATACAAGATCATAGGAAGTGAAACACAAAATATTTCTTCTTTTAGACCTTTCTTTGATGGAAGTGATTATCCTCATTGGAAGTTCAAAATGGAGCTCTATCTTGATTATGATTCTATCAAACTTTGGGACATTTTCCAAAAAGGTTGGGAACCACCCAAAGCTACAATTGATGGTGTGATTACTGAAGTTCCAAGAGATGATTGGAACGCCATTCAAAAAAAAGGGAATCATAAAAATAAGAAGGCCATGATTACTCTAGTCTCTTCCATGACAAGAGAAGAAGGAGGCAAGCTTCAACATTGTACTTTGGCCAAGGAAATATGGGAAATCTTAGAAAATCATTATGAAGGAAATGTTTAAGTAAAAAGCAAGAAAGTTCAACTCCAAATATATGAGTATGAACTCTTTAAGATAAAGCCTCAAGAATCAATCACCAAAATGATAAATAGCCTTAATGCTCTTGTCAGCACCCTCAAGAAACTTGGTAAACATTTTACCAAGGAAGAAGTAAACAATAAGATTCTGAGAATCCTACCTAAGAAGGATTGGGAATCTCGAGCCACTTCAATTGAGGAAGCTCAAGACCTTGCTACTCTTTCAACTGGCGTACTTATTGGAAAGCTTCTCGCCCTTGAGCTTACAATAAAGCAAAGAGGTGAAGAGCAAGAAGAGAAAGAAGAGAAGAAGAAGAGCATTACATTAAAAGCTTCATAAAATGATAGTGAAGAAGAAAACCTTGAAGATTTTAGTGATGAAGATATCAAGATTTCTATGCTCACTAGAAACTTCAAGAAGTTTTTGAGAAAACAACATACCTTAAAAACAAAAGACTTCAACAAGAAGTATGAAGGAGAATGTAAGAAGAAAACCAAAGAAGTTACTTAGTATGAATGCAAGAAACCGGGTCATTTCTGAAGTGAGTGCCCCAAACTCAAGTTCAAGAACAAATGAGCAAAGGATAGGAAGAAGGCCTTCAAAGCTACTTAGGATGACTCCTCCGAATCCGAAAAGGAAAAGGAACAACAAGAAGTGGCTAACCTTTGCTTTATGGCTCTTGAAGATGAAAAAGAGGTACCATCTATTTCTAACTCCTATAGTGATTGTGAATATGATGATGATGATGATGAGAGTTTTATTGCTAGTAAACTTATGGTTAAATGCAAAAGCTTACTTGCTAAGAAGAAGCATTATAATCATAAGTTAACTACTTTAACCAAAGAATTTGAAAATTTAAAAATCCAATTTTCTAAATTAGTTAAATTAAATAATGAACATAATAATGGTTTGAAAAACTCAAATTCCTTGGAGGACCAACTCAAGAAAGCAAATGATGAAAATTAAAAGCTTTCTAAGGAGGTCTTAGAGTTAAACAATTCCATTTCTAAACTAATGAAGGGAAAAGAAACTTTGAATAATATTCTTGACTCTCAAAAAATCCATGGAGATATTCATAGAATTGGATATACAAATGGAATGGCTTCCTCATCCTTATCACATATCAATTTTGTTAAAGTACATAATTCCACGACTTCTACCTCCAAAAATGAGACTCAAGCTTTCAAAGCTAAGAGGTCACAAGTGTCAAATAATAAAGGAAAGTCTCATAAGAATCAACCCCCATTGACACAAAGAGGTAAGGCTCAAACTAAAGCATCTCAACCCAAACATGCCTAAATGTACACTAGACATAACGCTCCTAAGCATGTTACACAACACAATGCACATAAACATGTTGCACAAACCTATCAAAATACACATTATCATTACCAATGTATGTCTCACACTATGACTTAAGAGAGTTATAGAAAGCATTCACCACCATAATACACAAAGCATGTTTCACACACTAGGAAAGCATATCATCCTAGGAGAAATAAATTTGCAAATGTTGAATGTTTTTATTGCATGACCAAAGGTCACTCTAGTAATGTGTGCTTTTATAGAAGATTGCACTTAAACTTGCTTCCTTTGGATTATCTTGAGACTAACCAACCTAGGCCAAAAAAGGTTTGGGTTCAAAAGAATGTGTAAATTGTGTTATGTAGGTGTGCTTGAAGTCCACAAGAATAAAGAATAAATGGTATCTTGATAGTGGATGTTCAAGACACATGATCAGAGACAAAGAGCAATTTAACAAGCTTGATGCTAAGGATGGAGGACATGTTACCTTTGAGGACAATGCAAAAGGAAAGATTATTGGCATTGGAGAAATCGGTAATTCTCAATCCTTATCTATACATCATGTATTGTTTGTTAATGGTCTTAAATATAATTTGCTTAGTATAAGTCAATTATGTGATATGGGAAATAAAGTCACTTTCTATCTTAAGAATTGATTTGTTAGTGGTCTTGATGAAGATAAGGTAATTTTTAGCGGTGAAAGAGTTGATAATGTCTATATTATTTATTTGAATAAAATTGATAACAAGGATATTAAATGCTTGATGACTATTTCTCATGACATATGGACATGACATAGAAGGTTAGGACATGCAAATTTTGACCTATTAAATGATCTTTGTAAACATGAACTTATGATTAGTTTACAGAAACTTGAATTCACTAAGGATAAACCTTGTGATACTTGTCAAAAGGGAAAACAATCCAAATTTTCATTTAAGCTCAAAAATAAAGTGTCAACTTCTATACCACTTGAACTTATACATATGGATTTTTTTGGTCCAATTAAAGTTGCTAGTCTCGGTGGAATGCACTATGCATATGTATTGGTTGATGACTACTCTAGATTTACTTGGGTATGTTTTCTTGCTCATAAGAATGATGCTTTTAATGCATTTGAAAATTTTGCAAAAAGAGTTCAAAAAGAAAAATGTTTTTTCATTACTTCTATTAGAAGTGATTACGGAACCGAATTTGAAAATGAATTTTTTAAAACATTTTGTAGTGAAAATGATATTGCACATATGTTTTCATCTCCTAGAACTCCTCAAAAAATTGGGGTAGTTGAAAGAAAAAATAGAACTCTTGTGGAAATGGCTAGAATAATGCTTCATGAGTATAATTTACCTCTATGCTTTTGGGTGGAAGTCGTTAACACATCTTGCTACATTTTAAATCTAGTTTTCAAAAGACCAATTTTAAACAAAACATCTTATGAGTTTTAGAACAATAGAAAACCCAAAATCTCATATCTAAGAGTATTTGGATATAAGTGCTTTATATTAAACACCAAGGATAATCTTGGGAAATTTGATTTTAAAGCTGATGAAGGAATTTTCCTAGGCTATTCCACTTTTATCAAAGCATATAGAGTGTTTAATAAAAGAACTCTTGTAGTAGAAGAGACCATGCATGTTGTATTTGATGAATCTACCCCACTTGATCCTAGAAAGGATTTTTGTAGTATTGATGATATTGTAGATGAGTTTATGGAAATAAACATTCAAAAAGAAAATGCTAGCAACCCTTTGGAACTTGAAGGTCCAAACAAGGAAAAAAGTGAAGAGGTGCCTCAATCTACCTTAAAGGATGATCTTCCAAAGGATTGACAATTCAAGAAAGCACATCCTCAAGATCTCATCATTGGTAATACTACACAAGGGGTAACAACTCATTCTCAACTTAAGTCTATTGTTAATTTAGCATTCATTTCTTAAATTGAACCAAAAAATGTTGATGATGCTTTGAGTGATGAATTTTGGGTCCTTGCTATGTAAGAAGAGTTAAATCAATTTGGGAGAAACAAAGTTTAGACTTTGGTTCCTAGACCAAAACATCATCCTATTATAGGCACCAAATGGGTGTTTAGAAATAAGATGAATGAACAATGTGTCATAACTAGGAATAAAACAAGACTAGTAGCTAAATGTTATAATCAATAAGAAAACAATAATTATGATAAAACTTTTGCCCTCGTTGTAAGGTTAGAAGCTATTAGAATATTACTTGCATTTGCATCATTCATGGATTTTAAATTATATCAAATGGATGTTAAAAGTGCATTTTTGAATGGTTTTATTGAAGAAGAGGTTTATATTAAACAACCTCTGGGTTTTGAAAATTTTAATTTTCCAAATCATGTGTTTAAACTCTCAAAAGCATTATATGGATTGAAACAAGTGCCAAGAGCTTGGTATGAAAGGTTGAGCAATTTTTTATTAGAGAAAGGCTTCTTTAAAGGAAAAGTTGACACAACTCTTTTCATAAAAAAATCCAAGCATGATTCATTGATTGTTCAAATATATGTTGATGATATTATATTCGGTGCTACTAACCATTGCTTGTGTGAGGGATTCCCTAAGTTAATGCAAGAAGAATTTGAAATGAGTATGATGGGTGAGCTCAAATTATTCCTTGGATTGTAAATCAAGCAATGCAAAGATGGAATTTTCATTAATCAAACCAAATATGCTAGAGACATTCTCAAGAAGTTTGGCATGGATGGAGTCAAATAAAGCAAAACTCCAATGAATACCACACCAAACTTAACAAAGATGAGAATGGAAAATCGGTTGATGAAAAGCAATTTAGAGGTATGATCGGATCCCTTCTTTACTTATCTACTAGTAGACCTGATATCATGTTTGCTACTTGCTTATATGTTAGATTTCAATCCAGTCCTAGGGATTCTCACTTGAATGCAATCAAAAGAATTTTTAAGTATTTAAGTGAAAGTTTGCATTTAGGACTTTGGTATCCTAGGGGTTCATCCTTTGACTTGATTAGTTATTTGGATGCAGACTTTACCGGTAGTTTATTAGATAGAACAAGCACTTTTAGAACTTTTCAAGTTTTAGGACAATGTTTAGTTTCTTGTTTTAGTAAGAAATAAGTTACAGTTGCCTTATCCACTACAGAAGCAAAATATGTTGCTGCAAGTTTATGCTATTCACAAGTTTTATGGAAAAAACAACAATTGATGGACTATGGCATTAAACTTAATCACATTCTAATCAAATGTGATAATACGAGTGCTATAAACCTTAGCAAAAATCCCATTCAGCATTCTCGAACCAAGCATATAGACATTAGACATCATTTCTTGCGTGATTATATTTAAATTGGTGATATCTCACTTGAATTTGAATATATCAACTTGTAGATATATTCACCAAACCTCTCAATGAAGAGAGATTGAACTTTATTAAACATGAACTATGCATGATTGATGGTTCTAGTTTGTCTTAATTGTTTGTTTAAATTAGTAAATTGATGGTTGGACTTGTTTTCATGTGAAATCATGTTGTGTTTATCATATTGCCTTGATTGTTTTAGGTAATTAATTTGATTCTTTTTTAAGTGTTTGATTTTGATCTTAACATTTGTATTGAACTTTATTTTTCAATAAATTAATTATTTTTAAAGCATTAAGTGTTTCCTACTCATATGTGACTTTCACTTATTGAAAATGCCTTAAAGGG
>CATIWM010375897.1:0-18659 GCA_949671775.1 Mallotus repandus
AGGAATTTGTGTGTTTCCAGGTCATATAAACGATAGCCTTTTTGTCCAAGAGGATAACCTAGAAAAACCCATCTATGGGCTCGGGAATCAAATTTGTGTTGAGGTTTCAGATTGGTGGCATAGCATAAACATCCATAAACATGAAGATGGGTGTATGAAGGATGGGATTGATGAAGCTTTTCAAATGGTATTTTATATTGTAGTAATGGTGTAGGAAGGTGGTTTATGAGATAACAAGCAGTTTGGATGCTTTCACCCCAAAATTGAGATGGTAACGTGGCTTGAAAATGATGGGCACGGGCTGTATTTAAGAGATGACGATGTTTGCGCTCTGCAAAACCCAACTCCATCCGACTCATGCTATCCTGCAGTCCTCCTAGACCTGCTTCAAGGGTCTTAATTCTTTCTTTATTGCTTGCCATAGTTGTCCAGCTCTGATACCACTGATAAGTCCCAGTCAAAGCTGTGATATTTTTATTCTTCTTAAGGTGAGAATATAGCCACAAGAATTTGTTTTGAATGAACTTGCTTTATTGCTAAATGCGAAGAGTTTAAATACATGAAGTCATAACAAACTCTTCCAAAATAAAAGAGCACACTACTGAAATTTAGGAACAAACTAAACAACTAAGTGCTGCTAAACAGGTGGCACTTATTCAAATATCTAAGATACTAGCTAACTGAATTTGACTTATTCTTAATAACTGATTACTAGTACTTGGGATTCTTGACTGGCACACGCTGGGATCTTCTTGGTCTATCAAAAGCCACACACCAAAGAACGTTACATGCAACTCTTGCCAAGATTATAAAGATATCAACACGAGCATTAACAACACTTCATTCCCAAATGTTGCACATGACACCAAACCAACACAATCTCAAGCCAATGCTTTTGGATCCTCTCATACAATTCAAACTGATGGGACTCTTGATCAAAAACCTACCTCTACAGATGCAATTCATACACCAATCGCCTATACAGATAACATGCTCATCTTTTTATAACCTGGAGTCACCTCTTTTTGGGCTGAAGCTCTAAACACTTCTCTTCCTAATCAAATCGATGAGACACGTCCTCAAGAACCTGTCTCAAGTGCTCCAAATAGTAATGCTAAAATACTTGACTTGAGTAATAATTCCTCTACTAATTTAAATCTTTCTCATGCAAGTACTGAATCTGAACACAAAGACACACCTATGGTAATAAAATTAAGACTAAAGAACAATCCAGCTCTCAACCAGGAACTGGCCAAAGAAACACAAAAATATGAGACAAAAAGGCACGCAGGACTTTAGTCAGTACCAATGTTGATTCAACCCCAAAGTTGTATAAACAAGCTCTTACCATCCCCTCATGGCACGAAGCAATGAATCAAGAAATGAAAGCCCTTCATGCCAATAACACCTAGACATTAGTGCCAAGACCTTCTGCCAATATAATTGGCTCCAAATGGATTTTTAAAATTAAATACTAAGAAGATGGATCCATTGAATGACAAAAAGCTAGATTGGTGGCGCAAGGATACACTCAAGTGGAAGGATTATACTATAAAGAAACATACAACCCTATTGTTGGAGCTACTACCATTCGCTTAGTTCTCGCCATAACAACCTCTTCAAACTAGAAAATGAAGTAACTAGATGTCAAAAACACCTTTCTTAATGGTCACTTAAGGGAAACTGTGTATATGGAGCAGCCACTTGGATACACAGATCCTAATTTCCCTGACTTTGTTTGCAAACTCAGCAAATCTCTTTACGACCTTAAACAAGTGCTGTGTGCTTGGTTTGATAGACTATCAAAATTTTTAATTCATATTGGTTTTAATTGTATCAAAGTAGACTCATCTCTATTTGTTCTTCGCATAAATCATGTTGTTATACTCATGCTAATATACGTTGATGATATTGTGATTACAAGCAATGATGATCACTACATCCAACAACTTATGCAACAACTCAGCTCTGAATTCTCTCTAAAAGATCTTGGAGAATTACATTATTTTCTCGGGTTAGAAGTGTAATATTTTTCAGGTGGAATTACTCTCACTTAAAGCAAATACACTCATGATCTGTTGACTCATGCAAAGATGCTGAATTACTCCTATATCAACACTCTTATGGCTCTCAAATCTCAGTCTTCCGAAAACAATAATGTGAAAGTTGGATGCCACATTATACTGTAGTCTTGTTGGAGCTCTTTAGTATCTCACATACACATGACCTGACATTGTTGAAGGTGTAAACAAAGTGTGCCAAAAACTTTAATCTCCTAACGAACCTACTGAAGATGACATGAAGATGGTAAAGCGCATCCTTCGATACCTCAAAGGTACCATGCACCATGGTCTTATTTTCTTAGCCCGAACTCCTTTTAAACTATATAGCTTCTGTGACACTGACTGGGTAGGCTGCCTTGAGACTCGAAGAAGCACCTCTGGCTATTGCATCTATCTAGGAGCTAACTACATTTCTTGGTCTTCCAAGAAATAACCCACTGTATCTAGATCAAGCTCTGGAGCATAATATCACTCCATGGCCAACACTACTGCTGAATTAGTTTGGCTTACTTTCCTCCTTCACGATATAGGAGTTCATCTCAATGACACACCTAAGCTTTTTTGTGGTAATTAAAGTGCTTTTTACATGACAGTAAATCATGTCTTTCATGCTAGGACTAAACATATAGAAATTGACTAACATTTTATTCGAGAAAAAGTAGCTATGGGTGCTCTTACTACTCACTATATTCCCTCTTCTCATCAAATCGTAGATGTCTTCACAAAACCCTTAGCAAAATGTTTGTTCACAATGTTTTGCAGCAAGCTTGGAGTTCACTCTATCGCTACCTCCAGCTTGAAAAAGGGTGATAGAACACTTAGTACCATGCATGCCACTACCCTTCATCTTGATCACCTACAACAAAAGGAAACAAAGAGCAAGTCAAATATTATTCACAAAGATCATGCAAATCATGATCACACCATCAATCAAGGATATTCTCCTTGTTGATTCTTCTCTCCCTTACCATATGTAAATATGACCGTTTGCTCTCTGTTGTACCCTGTTTTACCGTTTGATCTCTTGTATATATATATGGTCTGTTGTAATATCTAAAGGCAAGGAATGTGAATATATTTTCTGTGTAAATTCTCAAATTTGTCCCTTAAACTCTAACTCTAACACCAACAACAACTCACCTTCTAGATTCATCAAAACCGTAATGACATGAACACCTAAAACAAAAGTGGTAATGGTGCCATCTTGCCTTTGGATTTTTCCTCTCTTATTTTGTACCAAAACAATAAATTTACATGCAAATGTCACCAATAAAAAAGTAGTAAACAAAAAAAAAAAAAACAGCATCATTGCCCTCGCTAATTGGACTTGATTCATCACTATCACAATTCAAATCAAGGGTAGATTTTAATACTCAAACGATGCTAAGATTGGTTCTTAATAAAAAATTTTAAATTTTTTATCTTAACTACTTTCCCTTTCTCTGCCCATAAGATGAATAGCCTGAAAATCTGAACAAGAAAACCCAAGTTTTTATGGTTTATGTAGAGAACCTAGACAATGATTTATTCTTTACTAGTGCAGCTCCATTTTTGTCATGCTGTAAACATCTTTGCTCATTTTAGCCTTTCAGCCCTTAACTTTTATTTTGTGGTCAAGCTTGCTTCTAAGGAATCAACTAACCATGACTACAACCAAAGAAAACAAAAAGAAGCTGAAGCAAATCATGCTTCAACATTTCTTTTTTACTTTTAAAAAGTGAAAAGTGTGGAATTGTAATGAGGAAAAGATGAGAAGAGAATAAAAGAAACAGAGGAGGGAACTAAACATAATTTTTCCATTTGTGTTATAAGTACCATATAATATATATGTAGATAGTTACTCATATTATAGTTTTTAGTTTATAAACTAGCATTATTTTGCCTAAAATATTGTATTAATCTATAATTTTTAAATTTTATCTTTTATTTTTTTTAATTATATAAAACTATTCATCAATCCTTATGCAAAATAAGGACTACAAATAATATGTATATTTTAATTATATTTTCAAAAATTAATTAAATAATTTTAATAAATTAAAAACTATAAATTAATCAAATATAAAAGTGAGAATTTTAAAAGTTATTATGATAATTTTATTCGATTATTTTTTATAAAATTATGTTTAATTTTACAAGTGCCAAGAGAGGGTGAATTGGCTTTTTGAGCTAAATAGGTGTAACAACCCATAATTTAATTAAATAAATAAGTTTATATTAATGTTGTTGTTGGGTTGCTGTATCGTTGTTGTGTCATTGATGGGCTGTTGATTTGTTGTTGATTGGCTTATTGTTTGGTTGCTGAGTTGTTGTCATTGATGTTGGGTTGTTGTTTCATTATTGGGTGTTACCGAGTTTTGGCAGTATTGATGTGTGGCCATTGTGGGGTGTTAACTCGTTTAATTGCTGGCAGTTATCTCAAGCCTCAAAGTGGAAGGACTAAATAGAAATTTTAAGAAATATAGGGACCAAAGTGGTAAATTTCCTTCTTCCTCTTCAGTTTTATAGCTGTAGACGCAAAAATTGCTCAAAAGCCCCTGAATTCCCCTGGTTGTCATTGTAGCACCTGAATATTCTCCATCTCTGTTCATTGGCCAAACGACCTCCGTTCTTCACGAAATTTGAACCATAGATCCTCCTTAACCTCCTCTATATCTCAGTAATTTTTATTTATGAAAATTGACCCGATTGAAGTTAGTTTAACCTTCAAAATTTTGGCTAAACTTTTTGACGATGAATCACCATTTCCAATCGCTGTTAGTTACTGAAACCACCACCATCGAACCCATCTTGTTTCCAGGAGTCTTTTGGTACCAATTGTGTGTCCTATCTATGTTGTTAAGGCCTCCATCAGAATTAATTTGGTAAATATCATTTTCTCTCCAATCTATTAATTTGGTGGGTGATTGTTGTGTTTGAGGCTATTTTTGAATTTTTCATGTTGTTGTGATAATGTTGGTATAAGTGGGTTGTGTAAAAGACATTTTCCGGTGAGAAAATTCGGCGAGTTCCAACCGAATTTTGGTGAGGAATAAGGACCAGCCTAGAAAATTATGATTTCATTTTTAATAAATAGTATAAATTGTGAGGATTAATTTTTGTAATTGGAGCTAGTGTCTGATTCCTCACGGATTTTGAGATAAAAATTCCGGAAGCGTTTTGGTGGAAATTTCTCAATTTCCATTTAAGTTGTCTTAACTCATCAAAATAAATTCCTTTATCCTCAAATGTCACATTTAAGATATTTCTAAGTCCATTTTATTAATTTTTTTGGAATGTGGAAAATTATTATGAATTTATTTGATATATATATTGAAGCATGTTTTAAATAAATATTATTTATTTTAGAGAGTTCCGGAGTGGGAGCTGTAGCATTTGTGTAGCTGAGAATGCGTTGGCTGACACGCTTTACCTGTGAGTTAAGTTTATAAAATGTTTGTTGAGAGTATATAAAATAGAATTTTTATGTGGTAAATATAATGCTAAAGTTGCACATATATAGATTTATTTTAATTATAAATCTTACCACATGCTTGATTTATTTATTTTAATATTGTGAATAATTTTTGGGAAGATGTTTTAGTTGGATTTATTATATTTTATTTTATTTTTGTATATGAAATAATTATGTTTTGGAGAAAACGGTTGAACGTGCTACCTGGTGGGTGAAACCAGGACCACATGTGCACTGGTTAAGATCTTGAGTCTGTTATTTGTGGATTTGGCTCGGTGGAGCTTGTATTCTTGGGCAGTGATATGAATCGAGCTCGGTGGAGCATGATCTCTCGGGCAGTATGTGAATTGGGCTCGGTGGAGCCTGTTCTCTCGAGTAGTGTTTGGATTGAGCTCGGTGGAGCTTGTTCTCTCAGGCTAGAGTTGAGATGTAACTCGGTTAAGCTTGTTCTCTCGGGATAGAGTTGAGATGTAACTCGGTTGTGCTTGTTCTTTCGGGACACAATAGTGGACTGAGGTTTAGGGTTCTACCATGATTTCCACTAAAGGTTTTATTTCATATGATTTTCATATGAGGAATTTTGTATAAAGAGATTTATAGCTTTTGGAAAGACATTATAAAAATAATTTTTAACAAAATAAATGATTTTTTAAATATTTATTTATTTAATGGAATTATTGGTTTTTAAATAAGCGTTTTAAAACAACATACATTTTATATTATTAATTCACTCAGTGAGGTCTGACTCCCCTCAATTATATTTTTCAGGATCTTGGGAGTCTATTGTTAGTTCTTCTTCTATGCGCCAGACTCATTTTTCACTGGCTGTTCTATGTAGTTATTGTAATGTTAGTAATGTTTATGGAATAACTTTAGTTAATCTAGACACAACAGTGGTTTGGAGGAATTGTTGGTATTATATTTGTATTGCACTATAATATGTATTTTGATATTTTTGAGTTGAGATATTGGTGACTATGGTTCTATTGAAGTATTTGTGGTTGATGTATATTATTGGAAGTGTTATTTGCACTATGCAAGTTTTGGTTTTGTTCCCGGTACAAAGGAAACTCCACTAGATTTTCTTTAAAATTGTCGAATTGGGGAATGTTTATTTGTGAAATTTTTTTTAAGGCTTACTACGGGTTTTAGAAGCATTAGATTTTCGATTCCCTAATGCCAATGCCAATCACATGAATCGAAAGCAAGCTAAAAGCATAATTATAACACAAATGAATAAAGAAGAAGAGCAAGAAAAACATAAGGAATTATAGAGGTTCGGCCTTTAAAGCCTACGTCCTCTCCTCAACCACTTGTTGAGAGTTTTAATTCATTATCAATCTACTTCAAGGTGGAGATTAAACCCTTACAAGCTTAAACTAAGCTACCAAAGTGTTTTCCCAAGGCTTACACTTAAACCTAAGTGTTTTCTTAAGGCTCACACTCAAACCCAAGTGCTAAGAACAATCCTCTTAGTTTACAAGCATTTTGCCAAGTCTCACACTCAAACCAAAGTGTTTTTCAAAGGCTTACACTCAGACCCAAATGCTAAGAACAATCCTTTTAGTTTACAGGTGTTTAAATCTTAATCCTAACTCACTCAATCTCACTATTGAGCTATTGAATGATTGTATTAAACACTCACCAACCCAAACTTAAGAACACTCTTGAGATAGAAAAGATTATAAAAAATAAAGATGAAGATCTTGGGTGGTTGAAATTGAAAGTCAAGAGTAACTACTCAAAGATAGCTCTAAATGTGTTTGCTCAACTTCATTCTCTTTCTCCAGCTAAAATTAGAGTTATATTTATTCTCTTATAGAGAAAAAGAGTTATTGGAGGTGCATTTAATGCAAATAAAGCCGTTTAAACCACCTAGAAAAAGAACTTTGCAAGTTCGTCATGATTATGCCTAGATCATCATGATCATAATAATTGGGGTGCGAAGAAGAAATTTGAATTTTCATGCTGTGATGATCATGACATTAGTGGTGACAGTCCGTCATGATCATTTTTCATGATTATGACAATAGTGGTGACTACCTTCGGGAATATTTGAAATATTACAAATTTAATTTTTGTAATTTTTCCAGAATTTTTTTTAATGATTGAAATTTTCTTGTGACCATATATAATGAAGATTTCCATTATTTTTTACCAAATCCGACTTCAGTTCTTAATAAAAAATACGATCTTCCATTTCTCCTATTTGTCACAGTCATGATGAGTCTGTTATCACTCATGACAGAGCTGCAGACTTAATAAAGTCAAAGTACTAACTTTTCATGAACTAATACACAAATAGGCCCTTAAAATTGTGACTCAAGACCAAACAAACGCATTTTAACTTTTTTCCACAAATAAGTCCAAAACTTCTAATTTAAGGCCAAATAAATCTAAAATTGTTATTAGTTTTACGCATTCAATACACTCTCCCTGTAAAGAGAGTAAAATAAATATTATATTAATAAAATTTCTCACTCTCAATTTTTACATATTTAAATAATTTATTTCTAAAAGGAAATTAAGCTAAAAAGAAAAATAATCCTCTCTCTTGAAATGGTAGCCACCACCACCATTGCTACTGCTCCACCACCTTCTACTAGAGGATCTTCCAAGAACAACTTCAACTAGGCAGCTCTCTTTACTGTACCAAACATTAAAACACCATACCAATTTTAATTAAACAAATTTAACCCACATGATATAAATGCAAAAAAGAAATGGAAGATCAAAAATCCAATTATTCAGTTAAATTCAAATGAGAAAAGGACAATTGTCTACCATGGAATAATTGGCATTTAGAAGACATTACCGCATGTGTAAATATAAAAATGACACAAATATAAGTTTCCATACGACTTGCAAAAATAACAAAAATCGCTAGAGAGCCGCTAGAGGGCAACAAGGAACAAAAGTTATAAGCATAGGTTTGTTAAGAAAAATAAATCTGTAACTCATTCCAAAACATACAGGCACTAAACTTGCTTACTACTGCATTATGCTCAGAGAGAATTATTTATATTTGTAGTCACTCATGTATTCATCAGAATGGCAATATAATGTTCAAATACACCTACGTATCCACCTACAAGTAGTGCCATTTTTTTTCCTCTTAGAATCAATAAAAGACTATAGAATTGCAAAAATGGAAGTTTCATATGGTACTTGTTCCAGCTTCACTGTATTTTTTTCACCACCATTTTATTGGGAAGTATCAGCTACATTTTTAGGTTCCAAAATATGCCCAGGCATTAGATAAACTAGATGTGTATCACAGGGTCCACCTTTATGTCCCAGTGCTATCATTGATAGTGAAGGTAGTAATCCTAATATGAAAAGAATACGTTGAACATGTTCTGAAGGCTGAGCACTAATAGATAACCAATACCTACAGAAAGTAAAAAGAAAAGACTGAACTAAAATAGGGGAAAGAATTGCTATCTTAATTCAACAATGCAAATGATAGCACTTCAAATGGGTAAGTCTCTACTAAAGCATCATAATTGATCTTTAAACGAGAGTGCTAAAGGGGACATTAAGTTCCGTTCAAACGGGTAAGTCTCCGCTGAAGCAAACAGATCACCAATTGCTATAGAAATGAGTTAAAAAAATCAAATCAAAGATGAAAACTTTTTAAAAGAGCAATTAAAGATGAAAAAAATCCTTCCAGCGGTTTCTTCTTCTTTCCTTCAGAATCGCAGCCACTGCCACTCCCACCAACAACTTCCATTTCTTACTTGAAAAAAACCAAGGAATTGAAATCAGCAGCAGCACTACTAATCCAACACTAAAAAGTCAATGTTAAAAAAGAAGATGACAATGACGCTGATGAAGGTGAAGACGAAGAAGAAGATGAAGAGGAGGCCTAGATGCGTAATTGATTGAGAGAAGTGCGATGGTGCGATTCGTAAGAAAAAGAATTATAATAATAAATTGTGTTCATGAAGAAGAAGAAGAAGAAGAAATGGAGAAATCACGGCATCTCCACAGCGGAGAAAGATGAGGAAGACATGTAAAGTAGCGGAGAGGAAGAGGGTGGTGAGAGCAAAAGTGATGGTTTGATTTTTTGGGGAAAAAATTAGGGCCAATACCAAAAATTAAGAGATAAAATAATAAAATTTATTTTTTTATTTACTTTTAGAACGTGAGGACCACATGCCTAATTTTAGGATAAATTGGATTGATTTGGCCTTAAAATAGAAATATTAGGGCTATTTATGAAAAAAAGTTAAAATGGGTCTATTTGACCTTGCATCACAAGTTGAACGACCTATTTGTGTATTAGTCTGCTTTTTATAGCTTAATTTGTGCAGTTATATTAATGAAGCATTTTTCACTACTTGTGCCATAACTGATTATTGCAAATTTAATTAACGTGAATATAAACACTTAAACACACAAATTAAATATAATTTACTTAATTACTTGTGACCATAAAAAATGACTGTTTTAACCCTCAAGGTTCAACAATCTCCCCCTTTTTGATAGTAACAAATACTTATGTAAAATTAGGCTAAAAATTAGAAGGAATTACAACCCCATAAAATAAGCCTAAAATTAAAATCGTAAAAATCAATAAGTAGGTCCATTTTTCATATTAGAGCAACAAGACATCAATAAATAGAAATTATAATTAAGGCATTCTCATGATCATGGTAATCAAAGTTCAACTCTCAAACATTAACTAGCAAGTGACTATCATTGTCAATGAATATGTCACAATATGACCTGTGGCTACCAAATAGCACAAATATATCCCAAATGTTAAAGGTTGCAACCACATCAAGTTCAAAAAAAACTTAAAAAACTTGGTTAAAAAGAAAAATAAAAATCCCATGATATGAAATGATATGCAAGATATAAAATAAATGATATTCATGGAGAGCAAGGAGATAAGTCTTCAAGTAAGAAACATCATCAACATGATTATCAATTTTCTTATCCATGACTCCAAGCTATGACCTCAAAATTGAAAGAGAAGTTTAAAGTGGTTCAAAAATATGATCAATATGGAGTTGGAGCAGATTGATTATGGAATTTTTTTCATCTGCTTCTTCATCTTCTTCAAGATGCTGAAATCTTAGCCTCTTCTTGGAAGGGTATGAGAGCTCACACTCGGCTAGCTGCTTAAATTTAGGGGTGTCACTTTCTTGCCATATTAAAATCCTATGCTCATCAATTTCTCTCCAATAAGCAGTCCCATTGATGATGAATTTTCTAACTGTAGAGTTTCTAACACAACTCTTAAAATTAAGTTTGTCATTTGGTTTAATGGGAATTGGGTAAGTAATCTCAACATTTGCATCCGTCAATTTTAGATATCTAGCAAGAATGGTGATGTAACCTCCAACCTAAATTTTATCCAATTTGGTAGTAGCTATGCTTAATAAATGATTAGTAAAAATTTTGGTCAAGGTGAGATGCTTTCCTTTTTCTCCAAACCATAAAAGCATACAACATTAATTTCCTAATATTCCCATGACTTTCCCTTCTACCAAGAATATAATAGGATACAAAAACTCTCTTAATTGTAGACTATCCAGTAAGATATTTATACTATCTTTATAACCTAATTCTCTAACACAGTCCTAATTAAACAAGTATAGAGAATTGGACAAAATTTGAGTACCTTGTATCATACTTTTTGTTCTTTTATTTGTAGCAAGGAAAATATAGTGTCTTATGGGCCCTTTTTCGCTTTAACCTTTATCTTTGAACCCATTTTTGTCACTGCTTTTGGAGGTTCTCTTATGATAACTATTATACTAGTGGGGACCAAAGAGAGTGTATGCTTATTTAAATGCCACTTGAGATAAGAAGATGATGAATGATGATAATGATATAAGATGTGACTTTAAGAGTATAGACTTTTTATTTATGGTGAAACATTGAAGAGAAAAAATTAGTTTAAAAATAGAGAAAAAGAAGATGTGGGCGACGCAAGGAAGAAGGAGAAAAGATTAGATTAAAAAAATGCTTTAAATACCCCAACACTAATTAAAGGGGTGTCATGACCAATGACAAACATTTCTACCCACTGTTAAAGCACATTTAATCATGACTGATGACATAAAGAGTTATGATCATAATTAAGTAGTCATAATCAAAAGTCATGACACAGGTAATGTCAATGGTTATGAAACTTTTTGCCTAAAACCTTAAATGCATCAAAAATTGATTTCAAACAAATTATAACTAGTGATTAGATTTTCATAATCATGAGAATTGATTCATCAAACATAATTTCAAATAAAATATGAATTTAAAGACAGAACCTTTATTGCCAATGACAACAGTAAAATGATCTTGATTTAAAGATAATTTTTTTTAAAAAATTGAGCTTTGAATTTGGGTTAAGCCATTATACCCTGATAGGGACTAATTCAATATTGCACCCTAATCAATAAAAATTCAAGAATATATCAAATTAATCACTCAAGGTTCAAACAATTAATTTTGATTATAATGACACAAGCAAACATATATCATAATGAATTACCATTCAACTTTTTGAGATGACTCAATTGGAAAGGAAATAGCCTGATCATTCTCCATTGCTCCTTGTTGTTGATTTAGCTTTTCAAGAATATCCATTTGACTAGCTCCACACAATTTATCCTTTTCAAACTTTACTTCGGGGAGGATAATGATATGATCACCTTTGCTTAGATCTCCAAGGAGCTCCATACAACTCACCCAATGCCTATGATCTTACCTTTTGCATTGCCACCAAATATAACTTTGCCTCCCTTTTTCATCTCTAAATGAAAGAAGAGATTGTTCTTTCCTATCATGTGCCTTGAACATCCACTATCTAAATACCACTGCTCTTTGCACATTGTGGATTCCAAGCACACCTATAAGAAAATGCTGCATCGCACTTTAGGAACCCAAATGTATTTGGGTCCTTGGGGCTTAGCATTGAAAGATTCATCATTTGAGTACCCCAAATGATCCTTTCCAATATGGCATCTAGAATTTTTATGTCCCATAATGCCACAATGATAACATTTAACATTTGGTGCATGCTTTTCCATTTTAAAACTATGAAAACTATGATAATAAGTATGATTGGGTTTCTTAGGCTTAAGTCCTTTTAAGAACTTAGCTTTAGATTTGGTAGTCTTTTTACCATTAGAATTTTTAGGTCCATTGGTTTTAAGACTAGATTTTTTGTAAACTTTAGTAATTGGAGTACTTAGGCTTAAAACATTTAATGAACTAGCATGAGCATTTTCAAAACCAATACCACCTTTAGATTTCAAAGGAGTGGAAGTCATGGAAATCATGCAATCAATTATTTCCTTTCCTTTATTAAATCTAGAGATGGATTCCTTAAGATTGTCATTTTCATCTTCTAGAAAGACATTTTGTTCAATGAGCTTTGCAATTTTATTAGCAATCTCAATTTTCTTAGAATTACTTTTATTCAATGAATTGGTCAACTCTTCATTAGAAAGCCTTGATTTTTCAAGTTCTTCTTTTAGAGTTTTTACCATTTCATTGAGTGAATTAATTCTAGACAAGTATTTATCACATTTATGCACCAAATTTTAACAAGAAAGTAATATCTCATTATTGAATTTAAAGTCTAGAGTTACTTTATCACTTGAAGGTTCCTCTAAAGCCATGAAGCAAAGATTTGCAACTTCTCCATTAGTTTCATCATCACTAGACTCACTCGAATCATCCCAAGTTGCTTTAAGTGATTGATTTTTTTCCTTCTTGTGCTTCCTATCTTTCTTGAAGTATTTCTTCAACTTTGGGTATTCAGATTTAGTATGACCTGATGTAAGCACCCAATTTCTGGATAATTTGAGTTTAAATGTGACAAAGGACCCAATGATGAAAATTGACTGTGAAATTAGATTTATTAGATCTGATTTATTGGTTTTAAACTAAATCATAAATTATTTTTAGGACCTATTTTAAATTTTATTTTAATTATTACTTTTTTAAATGAATTTCCAAAATATTCAAAAAAAGAGAAAAAAAAGTTTTCAAAAAAAAGTTTTTTTTTTTTAAAAAAAGGGAAGAGTGGGCTGAAGATGGCCCATTCAATTTGCAAAGTGAATTTAAAAGAAGAGAAATGACCAACTTTGGCCACAAAATGAATTTTTTTTTTGATTGGCCATCACTGGCCAAATTGGCCAAAATCAATAATTTCCGTCGGAAATGTAGATTTCTGATAAGAAATCTATATTTTCGATTGAAAATATAGATTTCTAGTTAGAAATCCACACTTTTGATCGGTAGATAAATGTCCCGCAAGTTTTTTTATTTTTATGTATTTTTATTTTATTTTATTTATTTTAGTATTTGTTAATTTATCTTTATCTTTGATTGGTTGTTATTTTTGATAAATATTAGATAAATAATAAATAAATAATTTATTTTTTATTTTTGTCCTATACCTAATTTAGGGTTACAGGATGTTGTCTATATAAATACATAAATTTCTCTTTTTTAGGAGGAGGCTCTTGGACTTTTTATTCCTTTTCTCTGCTTTCTGATTTTTAGCCGCGAGCCAAAAAACGTAGTCCTTTCTCTTTTATTTTTACGTTGTTTTCTTTTAGTTCATCACCATATTCAGATTCAAATAAAACTAAAATTACAGACAAACACAACAAAAGCCATAAGCTTCCATCAATGGTAATCACCTTCTGAAGGGAATTAATACTGCATCTCATTCTCATCTTCAACTCTTTTGTTTATTTTGATTTTAATTTTATTTATTTATTTTATTTGATTTTCTTTATTTGTTATATTAAATCATTCAATGATTATTTTTTAATTTGATTTTTTTTTTTGTTTTTCATGATAAATGGGGTGATATAAATTCACTATGGAGAACAAAATCATTGGAGGACCCATGAAGATCCTTGGAATGCCATAGATTATATTTTGTACTTTCACGTAGTATTAGGTTTTCTGAGTTTTATTTTATTTTATTTTATTTTCTGTGTTTTAATGGTTTTTGTATTGTGTATTTATTTTGATTTTGGGCATGTAACCATTATTGTACGTAGGTTGTAATAGCCTCGATAGTGAAAATAGTGAAACCCTTATTTTCCTGCACTTGAAATTAATTAGTAAATTAGGTTCACTTGGTAGACCCTAATAAAATCAACGGTGGCTTTAGATTAATTTTAGGTTGCATGCAAATTAAATTAGAGTTAGAAATCACTAAATGCATGTATTTATGTGTTTATTTGTTTATTTTTGTTCGTTTTGGGCCCTAAGCCCACATTAAGTTTTAACTCACTAAATAGGATAGGCCTTTAAAATTGGTTTTAGATTTTAATTAATTTTTAAAATTAATTTAGGCCCGTTTAGGTTAATTAAATTTAGGCTCACTTTTAAGTTAATTAAAATTAATTTAGACCTAGCCCAACCCACCTAAAACATTTCCTTTAAAATAAATATAGATTTAGGATCACCTCATTTGATTTAAAATTAATCAGAATTAGGCTCACTAATTTAATTTCTTTTTGTTTCAAAATTTAATGGACTTAGGCTCATTTTCTTTAGAATTAAAATTTGTAGATTTAGGCTCACTAATTAAATTAAAATGTAGGCCCACCTTTAGTTCCATTTCACTTGTAAATAAAATAAATAGACTTAAATAACCTAAAATTAAAATCAATGTAGTTTAGACTTAGGGACGTTTCACCTTGTATGAATGCAATTTTTATGTGTAATTTCATGACTAGTTGCCTTGGGTGTTGATAGCTAAAATAGGGTTTAAAATGAAATTGCATGTAATTAGAGAATAAGATAGTAATTGATAAAATAATTTTAGAGAACACGAGACTAAAAGAAGTTGGTATTCCATTCCCAAAATTTCCTGGTTATGGTGCTAACTCTCTTTTAGAGAATTGAGTTACCACCACCTTCGATTTGTCCCAGTTATTACCCTGGGTGGCGACTCCTCATCTCCACACCATGTCTTTGTGATATGGTTAGTGTGTTCCCTGGAGCTCTAAGCTCAAACAGTGTCGGGGTTGCTAAAATCTTGGACGCGCGCTAAACCTTGCCGTCTATAGTGACGACTCCATTGGGGATAAGAGATACTGATTCTACTTGTGTTCTTTAGAATTATTTTATTAATTATTATTTTATTCTTGCATTCATTTTTGCATGTCCCTACTAGCCGATGGTGTTGGTTTTTAGGCCCTTGATTCCACTAGATTCCTGGGATTATAAATTGGCTAACCATCACTCTTAGCCTTAACTCATTTCAAGAGAGATTACCAGCCTCATCTGATAAAAGTCTGTGATCCAAATATTAAAGGGAGGTAGTTTTCTCTTGAGTTTGCAATGGATGTCAAGCCTCTCTGACCTTGGCTTGTAACTCAAGTCTTAAAGGAGGGCATCTTGTTAAGGGAACCTTGACCTTTTCACCGGACTCAAGTCATGTAGAGACTTATTACCTTCCCCTAGGATCTACCCAAATTGCTTGTGATTATTGCCATGCTGTATTTCTATCTATAAAAGCCCAAATCCATACTTTAGCAGCCCATTTGGGATAATAAAGATTGGGCTAAACTTTTATACTTAGAAATACTGCTTCTATACATTTACTGTTTTGAGAGATATAGCATGCACGACGGTTCTTGATATCTCCTATTGATATTAAGGCCAACATAAAAAATCCTAGGAAAAGAGACTCGCCATTGAACATGTATGTGGGAGAAATAAGGTTGGAAGGATGTATGTTGTACACTTGACTTAACACTTGTTTCTTGTTACTTGATACTTGTTGCATAGCATGTGCATCATGCATACATGCATACACATAGATCATGCATCATACTAACACCTTATTTTGTAGCCATTATAGATTCATCCAGGTCATCCTATAGTTGGAAATGTAGAGGTGGCAGACTAGAGAGAACCATTTCAAACCCCCAAAGATCCTTAGCAGATTGGAGAAAAGTCCTATCAATTCGCTCTATCTAGAAGCACCACCAACACTAACTCCAACTAATCAAATAGAAGAAATGGAATGATAACTGGGAGGAAAATGGACCTTGGAGAACATTAAGGGAGCTTTGATGGATGACATGAGAGCTATGATTAAAGATGAACTAAGACAAGCTCTAGCTGGATCAATGGTGATCGACTTAGGAATTAGCAAAGAGGAATCTTCTGATGCCTCTGAGAATGAAGAGAAGTGTAAGAAGCCTGCAACAATGAACTATTTGCCAAGAGAGATTAAGAAAGAGGTGATTAAAGAAGTCATTTAGGAAATGCAAGATTAGTTATTATGTCTGCCACCTGAAGGAGAACTACCATAAGACCTAGCATCCTTAGAATAGAAAATAATCATGTTCCTCTTTTTTTCAAATAACTTTCCAATTTCTTATGAATATTTTATTTTCATGATCGATGATATGAATTCTAACTTTGCTTATTTATGTAATGTGTATCCTAATAATACTGTACATTGTGATATTGACTACATTTGCATGTTTGGCATAAATTTAATTCAATTAGATTCATCAATTATAGGCATAAATGAAAATTCAAAGAACATTCATGTATCACATGATGTAACTCCTGAAGAGAGGAATTGAGAGAAAGAAAAAAAAATAAGGGTAGTCTTTGCTTGATTTTATGAAGAAATGCAAGGGCCAAAAAGAAAGGAATTATAGAACACTTCATTCCCATTTTTGCCAAAAGTAAGGTTAGTTGAGCACAAGCTTCCATGACTTAAACCAGAATGAGTAGGAAAGAATGATAAAGCCAATTGCATTGTATGGACACTGGGGCCAAAAATAGTTGCTCAAGTTTATAAAGGAAACTCTTATCTACAGTTCCAGGCAAAGACAATAACTTTATTACAGAAATATAGGATCAACATCACATGTCTCCATTATACTAACCTCAGGTAAGCAAGCAGAGCAATTGAAGTAACTAATGAGAACGCCATAAAAATCCTTCTGAAGATCGGACTAAGAATCTTCCATTTGCTTTATAGAGATATTGGACCACAGTGTGTGCTTCAACAGATGAAATACCATTTTCATCGATGTATGGAAGTGAAGCAATAATGTTACCTATAGAAAATTAAGTCTTTAAAAAAGAAGAGATGTTTTATTACACATTCAAGAGAATCGATGAAGGAGAATTAGGACATTCAATAAGAAACTCAATCTTAGAAAAACAAAGGTTGGAGATCTAGTTTTAAAATAAGCAAAGGGCTATGGTGTTAGATACAAGAGTAAAGTTCATGCTAAACTAAAAAAAAAGCCCTATTTGGTTAGACAAATTCTACCAAGGGTGCTACAATGATATTAGATCTAGAAGGGAATGTGTTTACCGAGCCCATCAATTTAGATTATCTCAAGAAATACTACCTTTAAAAAAGTGAATAAAAATGAAAAAATAAAGAAATGAAAGTCCACTGGGTAGAAAACTTGAAAAGGCTGGTCAGGCAAAAATTAAGACATTCTCGCTATTCAGAAAACTCACAAAGGGCTGGAAGGCAAAAATTAGGGAAAAGAAAAGGGAGGATCCCGATGATTAGAAAACCCACAAAGGGCTAGTCAGACAAAAATTAGGGAAATAAAAGTAAGAGAAAAATATTTAGTTAGAAAATTCAAAAGGACTAGCTGATAATATGAGTTATGTCATGTGATGTAATGAATGTGCTCATTTTTGCCTTAATTAATGAAGAAAGTTGAATTTGAAATTTGTCTTCAAATATTGCATATTCGTCCTCATGACATTGCATAAGTATTTGATTGGAAAGACAGAACATAATAAAAGCTAAAAATTAGAGCCATAAGATAATTATTCTAGTTGTATTTTCTTTTCACATATCTCTTTATGATTTTGCTTGATTATAACTAATTGGGTTGGTAAGTCAAAGGATCAACAAAAGCAGTGAGCTAATTGAGCTTCCTCTGCAACAAAAAAAAAAGCAAAAATTTAAGCCCACTAAGTTGAAAACCCGCAAAGGTGGCTTAGGCAAAAGTTAGGCAAGCCCGCTAAGTCAAATACCCGTAAGGGCAGCTTAAGCAAAAGTTAAGGCAAGCTAGCTAAGTTGAAAACCTAAAAGGGTATCTTAGGCAAAAATAAAGGTATAAAAAAGAAAAATTTAAAAAGAAAGAGAAAAAATAAAAGAAGAGAGA
>CATIWM010375913.1:0-28482 GCA_949671775.1 Mallotus repandus
TCTAAATGAACACAAGACTAAAAGAAGTTGGTATTCCGTATCCAGAACTCCTGGTTGTGGTGCTAGCTTGTATTAGAGAATCGAGTTACCACCACTTTCGATTTGTCCTAGTTATTACCCTGGGTGGCGACTTCTCATCTCCACGCCATGTCTTTGTGACAATGGTTAGTGTGTTCCCTAGAGCCCTGAGCTCAAACAGTGTCGCGGTTGCAATAAACTTGGGCGTGCGCTAAACCCCGCCGTCTACACCTGCCATAGTCTGTTACCCCAACTTCCTTGTGTAATACCACAACTTGGGCAAGCTTAGCTTGTCACTGTCAATATTTCCAACTGTTATATCCCCACCAACATACCTCGACCTTGGATGTCCAACTATTGACCCTCCATGATGCCATTTGACTCTAATATACTTCTCATTCATTCTGCATTAATAAATTATTCAGTTACTCCTACTGAAAAATAAGGGACCACAATATTATACTTTAATCCGACTGCAACCACTATTTTTTTTTACTTCAATAGCTACTATATAATAAAACCTTAGCCTTTTCTATTCAAATAAAAAAAAACTAACACTTAACACAACAATATTTCCTCAAAATACAGTGTTAAAAAGTCATACCTTTCATAACTTTATAAGTAGTAGCTATCACAACTTACAACCTTATATTTGTCCTTTTCGTTGCTTGCTTATATCCAAAGATTCTTCTTTTCCTTTTTCAACTTGAGTTGTCGAATATATGGGATTACCTCTAGAGATTCATTGAATCTTCGGCTTTTTCAGTTTGACAAATCGAAATATGGTCTAAATGGCAGGAAGAGTGAGCTCAGAGATTCGTCTTGTCCTTCTCTTTCCTTTTATAAAATTTTCAATTTAGGCTTTTAAGGTTTTTAATTTCAATTTAGGGATTTGTTATGTGTATAATTCTAGGGTTAATTTTACTTAGGGTTAATGTTGTAGGGTTACTGTTCTCTCACCTTTTAATCATAGTTAAAAACTTTGTTATGACGTGTTTTTTTTTTTGTCAGATAATTTATCTACGTCAGTGAGCGTTCCATTTACGCGCAGGCTACTGGTAGAAGTTCAAGAGTTAAATAGGAAAAAATGAAAGTTGAGATGTGAAATAGGTCAATCAGTAAAAGTTCAGGGGTGAAATGGTGTATTTGGCCATTTATTTTTATTATATATTGATTTGTGGTTTACCTTAAATCATTTCATAAAATATATAAGGCGTAATACATACATAACCCATTGTACTTGTCACTTTTTATTAGTTTGACACCTCAACTTATAGTTTTGTCATTTTGACACCTAAACTTAGCTAAAATATAATTTTGAAACCCCTGTAAGCACACGTGGCACAAAATAATGAATCATCATGTGTCACATCATAAGGGTTTAACTGACAAAAAACTATAAGTAAAGGTGCCAAACTGACAAAAAACTACAAGTAAAGGTGTCAAACTGACAAAAAACTACAAGTACAGGGGGTGATAGAAGCATTATGTCATTATATTAGTGCAAACTAATGCATTTTAGTCAAGTGTCAATATGGCAAAACTATAAGTTAAGGTGTCAAACTGACAAAAAGTGACAAGTACAGAGGGCCATGTATATATTATGCCAATATATAAAAATATTTAACTTGATATGTTAATTTTACATTTTATGGTTGACCTAAAATGTTGTATGGTGATACATGTTAAATGAATGCTTTTGTAATCGTTGGATTAAATGCCAAGGATTGATGAGTTGGGCAAGTAAAAAATTAGTAACAAGTTGTACATGTGTTGATCAGTGATTGAAGTATTATGTAGTTAATTGTTAGCTATAAAATGTAGAGAGATGATTTTATAGAGATTTGTTATTGTTGTTTCTAAAAAGCTCTCGTTCATCATGATCTATTATCTATCTTTTGCACTCTTCTCTCTTTTTATCATCATTAATTCTTTCTTGATGAAGTTAGTTGTATTGATTTAGATTTTAAACCATAATCGTAAATTTTTTTAAAATAAAATTTATGCCGGATTAACCTAATATATTAGGTAGCTTTTTTTTCGAATTAATTTTTTAAAAGGTAGCAATACCTTTAGAGTGTGTTTGTGTGCAAATATTTGATTTGAAATCATAGATTTTAAATATAAGAATTTCTAATATTTCAAATAACATATAATTACATGTTATTTCAAATTCTTATTAAATAAGCTTTTAAATTACTGTGAATTTGTTTCAAAATTTTATGGATGCAAATCATATAATTCTTGAAATTTAATTGAAATTCAAATTTATACTTGATCCCTTGCATCTAATTACATGTCATAGTTAATTTCTCCTATTTTTTATTTATTTTGAAAAGATGAAGAAACAAATTTTATACGGCGACGAAAAATCAACTTATCACTATATTTATTTATTTTTCTTCCTTTTTCTTTCAACTGCAGATAACCCCTAAGGGTTGCAATTTTTTCTACCAATTGGATCCTCCTTTCACCAAAGGGTGGGTTCATAACTACTCCTGTTCAGGATGCTTAGCAAACATTTTAGATCAGACTCTACCTTATTTGTTTGACTGTTGGCAAGCAATTTTTAGATCTTAAATGAACCTTCCAAGAGGTAATTTTAATAGTTTTAATGCGGTCAATTTTTCCTCTTTTACAATTAATTTTACTATAACACCCGCGTGTGATTTCTATATTTTGTATGGTCGTCTAAGGGCATAATCCAAACATAGCATCAACATACTGCACAAAAATACCTTTGAAGGAAGGAAACAATTAAATAATGATACATGAGGACACAAACAGTGAAAATAGTGAAGAAATGCACGGGTATTTCTGTCACTTCAGCTGATTGGTTTATCGAACGATCGTAATTAACAGCCTCGATTCGTCTGTCTTATCGTCTCCGTCCGTTCCTTTTGCAAAAATGAGGGATAGAATAAAATTAGCTAGCTGCTGTTTTATTGGAAAATAAAAATAAATAAATAAGTGATAAATAGGCATAGTAAATTTTATAGATAATATATATGGGTATTTGCAAGTTTATTTATTTATTTATTTATAATAATAATAATAATAATAATAATAATTATTATTATTATTATTATTATTTGGGGCCTTTGACAATTTCACGAAATTAATCCCCAATTGAACCCTGAATCGAAACGAAGAATCCCTAAAAGAAAAAAGAAAAAATTCATCTCGTCGACTCTTTTGTTTCGTATTGGCTATCATTTCAATTGGATTGCTGAAAATAGTATCTGCTTTCTGATTCATTGTTTTTTCTTCTTCATCTTCATCATCGTTAATCGGCATCATCATCATCATCTTCTGTTATTTGCATAACCCGTAAACAGCGAGCGAACGTGCGTATCAAATTCACACGTGGGATTGGAACGATCATAATCCACTCGCAAACTCTGCCGGTTTCCCTCAGTTCGAGCCTTCCGATCGTGGTTCTTCTTCTCAATTGCACTCTTTCAGGTTCGTAGGGGGTTTTCTCTTCCTCTCGATTCGATTTTTTTTTTCCTTTTTGGGAAACCTAACCTGACCTAGGGTTACTTGCTGTAATTTCTCTTACCATTCAAATTAACTCTTCCAACCATTCAATTGCTCCTTATTCTATCTTTAATAGGCGATCCACTTGTCCAGTTGCTTTCAATAATCAATTTTACTTTTCTGTTTTTTTAGAAATTTTTATTGACATTATTCTCCAACCCCAATTCTCTCTGCTTACCTCTCCTTTTGCTTGAATTGCCCAATTTTAAGCGGCATTATATCATTATTTCGTAGCATTTTTAATTGTGTAATCTGTATTGTGCATCTAAGCTGTCCCTTTTATTTTTAAATACCTTTCACCTCTCCTTTCACATCATCTTCCTTTCTTTCCTTCCTTCCAAATTTCTTCTGCATTTTCTTTGTAATAATTGAATTTCATAACATCTTACTACCCTGTTGCACTTGAAAATTTGGCCCTTGCAGAGCAGCATGAATAAGTTGTAAAAGTGTAAAGGAGATGAATGTGCAGACACATATGTCTGGGCAGATTCCAGGGCAGGTTCCTAATCAACTGCCCCAGCAAAATGGGAATCCTCAGTTGCAGAATTTAGCTACCGCCGGCAGTGGAGCTGCTCCTCAAAATATGTTTTCCGTGGACTCTGAGCTTAACAGAGCTCGCATTTATATGCGAGACAAAATGTAACAGCTCCTTTTTTTTTTTTTTCATCTTTACCATTCTTTGACCATGTTTGCATATGCAGTTATTTGTATTTTACTTTTCCATAGAATTCAACCAATGCTTTGTTGCAGTTAGAAGTACATACATATAATGATGATTGCCATATCCTATGTTTGTTTAGTTTTTGTTTATGATATGGGTAGTTAGGCTAAGGCTGATTGGTGTTTACCTCAATGCAACTTTTTTTTTTCATACTATAGTATGGTTGTTTTAATGGAAACAAATATGGTTTTAATATTCTAGTTTTCATTTTTTGTGAGCTTCGTTGTAACTGCTTTAGGCCTTTGTGTGAACAAAGCTGTTAAAGCAATGTTGTATAACTTTTCATATGAAAGAATATTGACAATAGGGCTGTACCTTGAATTTGGGATATTGTGCCATATTATCGGTGCATACTTCCAATGTTGACACTGAAATTTCTCTTCCCAATTTTTTCTGTTTATGGCTTTTTTTGATGTTGTAACAATGTTATGTCAGTATTTTACCTTCGATTAATGCATATTTATTGCTTACTTCTTGTTTTCCTTCCTTTCTAGCTTTTCAATTATATTGCAGAGGCAATCTCATCCAGTTGGTGAGCTGCAGAAACAGAAATTTAAGGATATTGCCAAACGCTTGGAGGAGGGTCTATTTAAAGCCGCACAGTCAAAGGTTTATAGACCACTTCTTTTAACCTCTAATTAAGACTACCTATGAATTTCTTTTAAAAGAAAATGATAGGATTATTACTTTGTGACCAATTTGTTGAATTTCTTGTTCTTGTATTTTCTGTGAACTTGCTGCAGATGTTTGTTTTTTAATTTCTTGTTGCTCTTTGGATTTTTTTTTTTGATAAACTATATAATTTTGTTGTAGGAGGACTATATGAACCTTAGTACTTTAGAGAGCCGTCTTAGTAGTTTGATCAAGCGCACACCTTCAAACAACCACAATCAACGGCATGTGCAACTTGTTAATCCTTCCTCTTCCATTGGTACTATGATACCAACCCCTGGTATGCCCCATGGTGGGAATTCCAACTTGATGGTGTCTTCCATAGATTCTATGATGATTGCATCCAGTGGATGTGATACTGTAGCAGCTACAACAGTGAATACAGGTAGTCTGTTGCCTGCTAGTGGTATACATGGCAGTTCCTTCAGTAGATCTGATGGTAAAGAAGCTTTGCGATATATTTATTAAAAGTGTGCAATTTGTTTTCTTCTTCATATTGATGTCAAAAGAAAAAAAAACTGTGGTTGCAGGAGTTCTTGCTAATGGATATCAGCAGTCAACGGCCAATTTTTCCATTAGCTCTGGTGCAAATATGCCATCCTTGGGTGTACAGAGAATGACAAGCCAGATGATTCCAACTCCTGGATTTAATAATAGCAACAACAGTAATAGTAACAGTAACAGTATTAATAATCAGTCTTATGTTAATATGGAATCTTCTAATAATGTGAGTGGTTATTCAACTGCTGAGTCAACGATGGTACAACAACCACAGCAGCAAAAGCAGTATGTCAGTGGTCAAAATAGTCGCATATTGCAGAATCTTGGCAGTCAAATGGGTAGCAATATCAGATCTGGTTTGCAGCAGAAACCTTATGCGTTCTCAAATGGTGCTTTAAATGGTGGAATGGGGATGATTGGGAACAACTTACAGCTTGTAAATGAACCCTGTACCTCTGAGGGTTATATGAGTTCCACGCCTTATGCTAGTTCCCCAAAACCTTTGCAGCAGCATTTTGATCAACAACAGCGACAACTAATACAAGGTACCCTATCTCTCTTTCCCCCCTCATATCCCCTCCTCTTATTTCCTTTGGTTTGTGAGGTCTATTGTGTCAGACATAACTTCAAACAATGTTGTTCTAATTTGGGACCAATGTTTTGTTTGTCAGGTGATGGATATGGACTAAATAATGCTGATTCTTTTGGTTCTGGAAACTTTTATGGCGCTGTGACGTCTGTTGGATCTGTGATGAATTCTCAGAATATGACCTCTGTGAACTTGCAGCCTGTGTCCAAAACTAATTCGTCTTTGGTAAACAATCAGTCGAATTTACATGGTATGCAACAAGCTGCACATATTAAAACCCAATCTGTTGATCAATCTGAAAAGATGAATTTCCACTCTCCACTACCTTCAAGAGAAAGTGTCCTACAACCTCATCAACAGCAGCAATTTCAGCAACATGTTCACCAATTTCCACAGCAGCAATACATTCAACAACATAGCCTGCAAAAGCAGCAAAACCAGCAGCATCATCTGTTGCATGATGCTTTTGATCAGTCTCAGCTGTCATCTGATCTTAGTAGCCAGGTTAAGCATGAGCCTGGGATGGAGCATCACAATGAAGCTCTCCACTCGCAAAACCCTCAACATTTCCAAGTGTCTGAGATACAAAATCAATTTCCGCAAAATGTTCTTGAAGAACGTGCTCAGGGTGCACAAAATCTGTCTCTGCCATCTGGGCAGAATGAAATCTCATCAGTGGCACAAAATTCACAGCAAATGCAGCAGCTGTTACATCCACACCAATTGGTTTCAGAGTCTCAAAGTGATTTTGACAGCCTTCCTGTTGGAACACCATCCGATTCGGTATTGCAGGGTCAATGGCATCCTAATCTGAAAGATAGAACTGGCATACCGAGGAGCATGTCACATGACCAGCATGTCCAAGAGGATTTTCGTCAAAGAATATCTGGCCTGGATGAAGCTCAACGGAATAATTTAGCTTCAGAAGGATCATTTATTGGTCAGAATGTTCCACCGAAAAGCACATCCGAGAGCCAAAATTCAAATGGCGTCACTTGTAGATCTGGAAATGCAAACACTGATCGACAGTTTAGAAATCAACAGAGGTGGCTTTTGTTTTTGCGGCATGCTCGCCGATGTACAGCCCCCGAAGGGAAATGTCCAGAAATCAATTGCATCAATGCTCAAAAACTTTTGAAACATATGGATAGATGCAACACATCTTCATGCCCATATCCTCGATGCCATCATACCAGGATATTGATTCGACATAATAAGCACTGCAGAAATGCAGGTTGCCCTGTTTGTATTCCTGTCAAAAATTATATAGAGGCACAAATGAGGCCACGCATACGTCCAGTCTCAGAAGCAGGTTTATCATGCAAACCTAATGACACTGGTGAGAAGTCAGCTATGATTTCAAAATATCCAACTATCGAAACTTCTGAAGACCTCCATCCTTCTCTAAAGCGTATGAAGATAGAGCAGTCTACCCAATCTCTTAAACCTGAGAGTGAAAGTTCTGCTGTGTCTGCTCCTGTAACTGCTGTTTGCCCTGTGGCCCAGGATGCTCAGCACCAAGATTACAGACAGGGCGATACAGCTATGCCAGTTATGTCTGACCACATGGAAGTGAAGTTGGAAGATGCCATAAGTTCTGGACAAGGAAGTCCTAGTAAAAATGAGAAAAAGGATAATATAGATGATACAAACAGCCAAAGACCAGATGGTGAATCTGTGGCAAGGGATGACTCAACCAGTTTAGCTAAGCTCGTTGAAGATGAGAGAGAAATTGATCCAGTCAAGCAAGAAAATTCTGCAGAGCTTACTGATAATGCTACTGGAACCAAGTCTGGGAAGCCAAAGATAAAGGGAGTATCATTGACTGAATTATTCACTCCTGAACAAGTTAGAGAGCATATTATGGGCCTTAGGCAATGGGTTGGCCAGGTAATATTCAGCACATTTTATTTTTTATTTTCTTTTTTATAATCTGCTTCCTTTTTTTGAGGTGTCTGAAATATGGGTAGTATGTGATGGTTTATAAATTATGAGATATGATTTTTTTTTTTTTTGCCATTTTTGCTTCTTCTAGAACATATCATTGATCATTGAGTTGTCTAGAAACATATAGGACCTGTGTTTGGGATTGGTCATGGAGGCTGCATTTCCTTGGTGGCAATTTCACCAATGTTCTTTTAAAGCTTTGAGTTAGAAGCTATGCCTACAAGACCATCTGTTACCTTGTCTTTACCTTTTTTTCTCCTACATGTTCTTTAATCTTTAGCCCTTTTAAGCTTATGTTGAAAAAGGAAAGGCATCATGTTTTAGAGTTTATTTTGTCAATGGACATTGTATCGTCGGGGAATTTTTGGTTTTAGAGCATGTAACATTGTAGTTTTCTGTGTATATTCATGTTCATGTGTATGTATGAATCTAAGGTTTGTGGATACCTAAATTTATCCTTTTTAACTTTCTGCCCTGCTCCATATACCATTCTTGTTTCCTGTAAATATTTTTGCGGAAACTTAATTTATGGTAATTTCTCACTGGAAACTATTTGTCTATCTTTTTTAATCTTTATTGATAAACAACTTCCATGGTGATATCATTTATTCCTACTCCTCCAAAATCTACCTAGCATGCTGACCTGTATGCTTAAGCATAATTATTTAAAACAAAAGCAATAGAATAGCCTGTTCATGTATTGCAAAACGTACAGATTGAAGCATCTCTTTATGTTCTTAAGTTTTTGGATGGAATTATAATAAAGAAATTTGTTATCTTAACAATGAGACAAATGTGTTTCCTAAGCAGCCATATTAATAATATTTGTTGTTGTCATCATCATTGTTGATATTGTTATTCTTATTTCACTTTACTGTGTACAGAGTAAGTCAAAGGTGGAAAAGAACCAAGCAATGGAGCATTCAATGAGTGAGAATTCTTGTCAGTTGTGTGCAGTTGAAAAGCTTACTTTTGAACCACCACCTATATATTGTACACCTTGTGGTGCTCGCATTAAGCGAAATGCAATGTATTATACTATGGGAGCTGGTGATACACGGCATTACTTCTGTATTCCGTGCTATAATGAAGCTCGTGGAGAATCTATTCTTGCTGATGGGGCATCTATCCCAAAAGCAAGGCTTGAGAAGAAGAAAAACGATGAGGAGACTGAAGAATGGGTGCGTCTGTCTTGACTTTCTTGGCATTATGCTGTTAATTGATCTTTAACTAACTAGATTGACATTCTTATCCTGTGAAACTTGTGCAGTGGGTTCAATGTGATAAGTGTGAAGCATGGCAGCATCAAATTTGTGCTTTATTTAATGGTCGAAGAAACGATGGTGGACAAGCTGAATATACTTGCCCTAATTGCTACATAGAAGAGGTTGAAAGGGGAGAGCGTAAGCCCTTACCACAGAGTGCAGTTCTTGGGGCCAAAGATCTACCAAGAACTATACTTAGTGACCACATAGAACAACGGTTATTCAGGAGATTAAAGCAGGAAAGACAGGAGAGAGCTAGGTTCCATGGAAAAACTTATGATGAGGTGATTTTGCTATCAAGCAACTAATTATTTTTTGTTTCTTGTTGTTTCCTACATTCTATGGGCATTTTGGTTCACACAATTGGAATTGATCTACAAGGATATGATAAATGTTTTGCAAACGGACCTGCTAAATATCTTTATATAGGCTTGCAAAACATGGTAAAAAGGTGGTCGGCTAGAAGATGAAAATATATGATGGTTATGCTTGAAGTGTACAATTGCATCTGCCAGGAGTAAAAAGAGTGTAAATATTGGAATGTTTTAATAATATGGTAGAATGTTTCAGAATAAAAGAAAGTTTGTCAAAAAAATACGTCTATTAGACATAACCTGGGGCTTTTTAAAAAAAAAAAAAATCCTACTGTTTGCACTGGATAAATTTGAATTCCTTTTTTGTTGCATGCAATGTAAGCTATCTGCATTATAATTTATTTAATGTGATCTCTGTACAATGTACATATTAAGGTTCCTGGAGCGGAGGCACTTGTAATTCGAGTTGTTTCATCAGTTGACAAGAAGTTAGAAGTGAAGCAGCGGTTCCTTGAAATTTTCCGAGAAGAGAATTACCCAACTGAGTTCCCTTACAAGTCCAAGGTGTGCAAGATATACACTGTTTTGTTACATTAAAATTTATCACAATATACAGGATTTGTGCCCTTTAGATTTTCTCTCTCTCTCTGTCTCCCCCTCTCTTTCACTCTCTTAAGACTATAATGCACGCACACAAAGATGAGGGGAAGAAGAAGAAGAAAGAGAATAACATACACAGAGGAGGGGAAAGAAGAAGATGAAGAAAGATAATAACAGTATTGACCATCAGCATTTGCAAAATCAGGCAATGGCATTTTAGATTATCAAGTGTTGACAAAAACTTTTTTTCTTCCAGGTAATTTTGCTGTTTCAGAAGATTGAAGGTGTGGAGGTATGCCTATTTGGCATGTATGTCCAAGAATTTGGGTCAGAAAGTCAATTTCCCAATCAGCGCCGTGTCTATCTGTCCTACCTGGATTCTGTGAAGTATTTCAGACCTGAGATCAAAGCAGTGACGGGGGAGGCTCTGCGTACTTTTGTTTACCATGAAATTTTGGTTAGTTTGAAGCAGTTATTAATTGCATTTTACATTTGATATAGTATGTCAACTTTTAATGAGGGTCTTCAATTATCCTCATCGGCTATTGTATCCATTGCTGTTTGCAGATTGGATACCTTGAATATTGCAAGAAGAGAGGTTTTACAAGCTGCTACATATGGGCTTGCCCTCCGTTAAAGGGTGAAGACTATATTTTGTATTGTCATCCAGAAATCCAGAAAACACCAAAATCTGACAAACTCCGGGAGTGGTGAGCTTATCAACTTTGAGAAGAGATCTATTTGCGAGTTACCTGGTGGAAATCTATCATTTTCTTACCTGACTCTTTACTTGTGGCTTGCTTGTCATCTTTTTTCATTTTAGGTATTTGTCAATGCTACGAAAAGCGTCAAAGGAAAATATTGTGGTTGACCTAACTAATCTGTATGACCATTTCTTCGTATCCACTGGTGAATGTAAGGCAAAGGTAACAGCAGCTAGGCTGCCATACTTTGATGGTGACTACTGGCCTGGTGCTGCAGAGGATTTAATTTTTCAGCTTAACCAAGAAGAAGACGGCAGAAAACAGAACAAGAAGGGAACAACAAAGAAGACCATAACAAAAAGGGCTCTGAAAGCCTCTGGTCAGTCAGATCTTTCTGGTAATGCATCAAAGGATCTGTTACTGATGCACAAAGTAATTCTCACCTCCTAATCTTACAGCTTACAGTGTTTTTTTCTCAGTCAGTTTACTTTAACAACAGTGTTACTGGACAAATAACTGTGCAGATTACCATGTGATCTGTCCTCTAGATATTTGCTCGACTATGTAACTATTAGATCTAATAAGCTACCTTTGTATCCAGCTTGGTGAGACTATTTGCCCGATGAAGGAGGATTTTATCATGGTTCATTTACAGCATTGCTGCTCACACTGTTGTATTTTAATGGTAACTGGAAACCGGTGGGTTTGCAACCAGTGCAAAAATTTTCAGATTTGTGATAAGTAAGAATTCTGCAATTTTTATCTGCATTTTATTTTATACAAGTTATTTATGATATTTAATGATGATAGATTATAGGCATTTGGGGTTCTCTGTGTCCTTTCTTTCCGGTATGTAAAGGCTTGTTTAATTTGTGTTGGTGGACATGTTTGCAGGAGATGTGTGAAACCGAAACATTTTCTTATTAATCTACCATTTATGCTTTTTATTATTTCTATTTATGTGTAGCCTCTCTTCTTTGTAAGCATATGCAAACAATCATATTTCTCTAGCAAATACTGATGAATCTTTACCTGTTTTGTCACTTTTACTTTTTCCTGGTTGTATGTGATCCTTATACTCTGAATTGTATTATCTGCATTCTTCCTCTATGTTTTATATTTAATTATGTCTAGATATGTTATATCCTTATTTACCTTAATTTGTTACTTACCTTGTTGCTCTTGTTTGAATGTAGTACAGAGTTATTCCTTTGTGGGCCATAATAGGCATTGCTTATTTTTAACCGCTACAATTATTCATTTAGATAAAAGAAGAAAATTGAGTTATTTAGATGAGGAACTTTTGACCATATACTTCAACTTTCTTTTTTCTTTTCAACCCTTAGAAATTAATAGTTGTCTTCTTAGTGTGCTAAACTTGTGATTGGTGCTAGCTCCTTGATTTGAAATACAAGATGTCTTCTTGAGTCATATTGTGTATCATTTTTCATTTTTAGGAACTCAATTACAATTATTTCATCCTTGTTTCTTTTACCTCCAGATTTTTCATGGGTATTCTAGTGCTGTGTCAATTGAGGCTCTTAAAAACAGAGATGTACTTTTTTTTTTCCTTAATTTATATGCTTGTAGTGACCAGTGTTGATTCTGATGCCCTTACTTTTACTTCTGAAGATGTTATGAGTCTGAACAAAAACGTGAAGAAAGGGAGCGACATCCCGTCAACCAAAGGGAGAAACATGCACTTTATCCGGTAAGTACTGGTGCTTGGATTATCTAATGTCTTAGGTTCTGAAATGTGACTCATTCTTTTATTTGCTTTATTTATTGCACATGCACCTCAAAAACTGAACAAGCATTGCTACTAAATTGTGCAGGTTGAAATCACTGACGTACCTACTGATACAAAAGATAAAGATGAAATTCTTGAGAGTGAGTTCTTTGACACAAGACAAGCATTTTTGAGTCTTTGTCAAGGAAATCATTATCAGTATGACACTTTACGTCGGGCTAAGCATTCCTCAATGATGGTTCTTTACCATCTCCATAATCCAACTGCTCCTGCTTTTGTGACAACCTGCAATGTATGTCATCTTGACATTGAGGCAGGTCAAGGTTGGCGCTGTGAAGTCTGCCCTGACTATGATGTATGCAATGCTTGCTATCAAAATGGTGGGATTGATCATCCTCATAAGTTAACTAATCATCCATCCATTGCTGATCGTGATGCTCAGAATAAAGAAGCTAGGCAACTAAGGGTCTTACAGGTAATTTTCATTTCTTTACATTACCAGGGGTCTTTTTAGCATTATTTTTTGGTGCGTTGGCTGAAAGGAGTTGTGGTTTCAGCTTGACTATCATAATTCTTTCAGAACTGAATAATTTTTGTTCTTTTTTCTTGAAAACTGAATGGAACAAGAAAAAAATATTCTATTGTTTAAGAATGAGAATTCAATCTAGATTTTTCATTGAATTGTGATTTATATTGTACATGATTAATTGGGAAATGTTATGTCATGTTGTCACCAAAATTATCATTTTATGTGGAGCCTGATGGAATTGGTCATATGAAACTGCAGCTAAGAAAAATGCTTGATCTTCTGGTGCATGCTTCACAATGTCGATCTTCACAATGCCAATATCCAAATTGTCGCAAGGTGAAAGGGCTTTTCCGCCATGGAATACAATGCAAGATTCGTGCATCTGGAGGTTGTGTTCTATGTAAGAAAATGTGGTATCTCCTTCAACTTCATGCTCGGGCATGCAAGGAATCTGAATGCCACGTGCCACGTTGCAGGTTTATGATTCAATCTTCACATGTTAAGCCAATAAGTTGGTGTTTTAAATTACAACTCAGCTCCCAATCATATATTTTTCACCACCCCTCCCCTGGTATTAGGGGTTATACTTGCAAACTATTGACATAAATGTATGTTTGTCCAGAGATCTGAAAGAACATTTGAGAAGGCTGCAGCAGCAGTCTGATTCACGCCGAAGGGCTGCAGTAATGGAGATGATGAGACAGAGGGCTGCAGAGGTTGCTGGTAATTCTGGGTAACCAGGGTAACCATTTTGTATATATTATATGGCTGTTTTGGATGCATGGCTTCCAGATATGAGGGAGGTAGACAAATATGGTTTTCTGCTGCTCCATTAGGGCACTGCTGGAAATGAAGCAGTGGCGGAAAAGTGGCAGACATAGGTGTTGAGAAGGGAATAGGCATACAATATAGAACAGCACATTGGTTTATGATGACGCTTGTTAGGGAACGATTTTTTCATTCATGTCTCCACGGCTTACTTTCCCCGCAAAGAAAGCAAGTGAAATTCATTGACCGAAGCTGCCAACTTCAGCCGCAGCAGCTAACTATTTCCCTCGAGTATAGGATTACTGATGTGTGCTAGGCAAGGGCCGAAATTTGGTGATTCTTTGATTTTATCTTGCATCTGTTCAGTGCCATCATGGGTTGGCTATTGTACTATAATTGTTCTAATCTGTCTGAATGTTTTTTTTTTTCGAAGGAATATGATGGAGGGGTTCCTTTTGAACCCGTCTCCTTTTTTTTTTTTTATTACCCCTTGAAATATTTGGCCCGCCTTTTTGTAGAATGTCTTGTTATTTAAATTGGAAGAAATAAGTAGAATATTATATAAGTGATTACAGCAGTTCGTTTAGCTTAAGTGGAATCTGTTATTTTGACAAATGCTATGAAAGGCATTTAAATTGGGGCATAGCACGTAATTGTAGTGTAATCATAGGACTCCCTTGTGTGGAGGTGGTGGTGTAAACCAATCGGATTCTGATTCATTTATTAATTTATTATGTTATTAATTATTTGTGGGCTATCGATGAGTTCAAATGGGTTTAAAATAATTTTAAAAATATCATTCGTAAATTAAAAATTTTTATTAGAAATAAAAAATTACTTACTAAATGGTTTATAATATATTTAATAAAAAGAGCTTGCCTATATGACTAGTTTAAAAAACCACGAACTGGTATGTAGAAGAGAGGAGAAGAGAAATGCTAAAATAAATAAAATAAAAGCTCAACTTGTGGGTTGAAAAGTTATGAGAGGAAAATAGCAAGCGAACGTGGCAGGCTTGTTGGCATAAGTTAATGTGGCTGGTTTACATCTCCTTCCCATTCTGTGGTCCTCATTTTGTTTTTTTTTTTCGTTTCATTTCTGGAATATTATCAGCCAACCATGTCCATCCATTTCAGCAGGTATTGTTTTTAAATTATTTTATTTTATTTATACTTTTATTGTTTTATTTCTATTGGAGATTATCTAGAAAAATAAATGAAAAAAATTCTGTTGAAGCTAGAAGAATTGATAGAGACACTAAAGCAGTGAGCCCAGAAGCTGAAGGTGATGAGTTATGGAATGAAAAAGAGGAGAAATAGAAGGTGATAAATTTTGTGTTTTAGAAATCAAAGATAATTAATCAAAGTAAAATAAAATAGTATAGTTGGAAAAAGGAGAAGATGAGAGGATGCGCAAGTGTCAGTCCAACTCCAACAGCAGCAAGCTGCAGTGGCAGTTTCATGTCATCCTCATCCATCAACAAAATAAGAGCAGTGAGAGTGGGTGTGAGAGTTAGGGCAGGCAGCAACAGCGACTACAATAAGAAGGAGCAAGAAAATGAAAGCAGCAGCAACCAGCAATCCTTAAGCCTGGACGACGTCAACCCTGTGGGACTAGGGAGGAAGTCCCGGCAGATATTCGACGAGGTGTGGAGGAAGTTCTCAGGTTTGGGACAAATATCCAGGACAACGCGCGCCGATGACTTGGAGTCTTTGGATGCTTTGCTCATAAGGGAGGGCCCAATGTGCGAGTTCGCTATACCTGGCGCCCAGAACACCACTGTCCTTGTCGTTGGGGCAACCAGCCGCATCGGCCGCATTCTTATTAGAAAGCTGATGCTCAGGGGTTATGCTGTCAAGGCCTTGTTGAGGAAGGCTGACCAGCAAGTCATTGATAGCCTCCCTAGGTCTGTGGAGATTGTGATCGGGGACGTCGGTGATCCTTCTTCTCTTAAGTCTGCTGTTAAAGGCTGCAACAAAATTATCTTTTGTGCCACCGCTCGTTCTTCCATCACCGGTGATCTTTTCAGAGTCGATCATCAAGGCGTTTCCAACCTCACCAAAGCCTTCCAAGACTACAACAACAAACTTGCTCAACTTCGAGCCGGTAAAAGCTCCAAAAGCAAGCTTTTGCTTGCCAAGTTCAAATCTCCCGATTCCTTGATTGGCTGGCAAGTCCGTCAAGGTGCTTACTTTCAGGATGCTGTTGCTTCCAAATATGACGCTGGTATGGATGCCAAGTTTGAGTTCACAGACACTGGGGGGGCCGTGTTTTCAGGTATTTTTATTCTTCTATCTGCTTGCATACCATAACTCATCTTTCTTTCATGTTTATGCTTTCTTTTATGTTTGTCTACTTTTTAAGGTTATATGTTATTTCTTTCATGTTAAGGTTATGTATTTACCAGAGGAGGCTATGTGGAATTATCAAAAAAGCTCTCTCTCCCTTTGGGTTACACTCTTGACAGGTACTGTCTTTAGTTTTTAGCCTCTCTATATGTATATATATTTCCACCCACAATCCACATTACAATTAATTTGTCTCTGCCCCTAGGTACGAAGGTCTTGTGCTCTCTGTCGGAGGAAATGGAAGGTCCTACGTCTTAATTCTTGAAGCTGGTCCTTCAGCTGATACGACCCAAAGCAAATTGTATTTTGCTAGGATTACCACAAAAGTTGGATTCTCAAGGGTATGCATCTCTCTTTCAATTTCTTGCTCAGAATTATTTTATTTGTGGTTGGTGTCCTGGTGAGGGGTTTCATTTTTTTTTTTTTTTTTTTTTTTGGCTTTTTCTTGTAAATGTGTAAATGGCAGGTCAGGGTGCCTTTTTCATCTTTTCGCCCTGTCAAACCAGATGATCCTCCATTAGACCCATTCCTTGTACACACATTGACCATACGATTTGAGCCCCGGAGACAGGTTTTGTTTCCCCATCACTTCATTGGAATCTGGAAAAATAGTTTTTGCCTTTGCATATGTGATGTACTACTATTTTTTGAAAAAATATGCTTCTCTGCAGTTGATTGATTTATTCTTCGGTCACGATCACTTCATCTTGTTTTTAATTTTGTTGTGATGCATATATAGATTTTCCCAAATGGTCTTTATACAGCATTGAAACACAATGCTGTCAGATTCTTTCACTTAGCTCTGCTGATTGTTTGTGATTTTCTTGCTGCAGAGACCTGTTGAAGGACCTGCAGAAGCAAAGCAAGATCTCAGAAGCTTTAAGCTTATATTGGAATATATAAAAGCCTTGCCTGTAGGTTCCACTGCTTTGTTTCGTTAATAACCTTCATTTTGGTTCTATTTTCAACTTATATTCTCTGCATAAAAGCCCAGCCAGGGCTGACTGAAGAAAGCACTATTGGTGGGTTAAATGCACTTGATGGTACTGAACTTTGACTCGCTTATCAAATTTTAATTGATGTTTTTTAGATATTAAACTTCTATTTAGCTTCACCATAGTAACTTAAAAATTTTTTTGGTCCCTAAACAATTGAGAATTATTAATTTAGTTTAAAATTGATTTTTTTTACAAATAAGTCAATATTTTCTATACATTTATCGACATTAAAAAAATGAAAATTTTGTTGAGGAGTGAATATTTTACTCCAGATTAAGCATCAAGCTTAATTAAAAATTGGACAGAAAATTTGAATTTTAATAATCCATCAGAATTGATTTCATTTAACTATGAAGTCTTTTTGAGGTTTTTTTCCATTGTATAGCATCTAATCTTTCATTCACAAGTCTGTTAAAATTTGTCTTTCTTATGGTGAATCATCAAGTGTTCTTTTAGCATAAAATTGCTCTAGGAGTTTATTTAACTTAATACTGCACTTTATTGAATGAAGGGTTTCAAAATCTCTTAGTAGCTTTTTTATTCCATATGGTAAGAGCACAATCACCCTGAGTAGTATCAAAGCTTTGGAAAAGGTAGATTTTTAAAATTCGTTGAAATTTCTAAACTAAATTGAAAAAATAGAAAGTGTGGGAGGTTAAAATTGTTTTAAAAAAAATTGGAGGATTAAAATTTTTTTGCAACAACCGTTTTGAAATAAAATCACAGTTAAATTAAACAAATTCAAGTTTAATATCCAAATTATGATAAGTATAAAGTTGAGTGAGCACCACCACATTTAAGCTCATCACGCCATGAATCTAAATAAATGTTTTGCATCCACAAAATGATTTACTAGCGATTGCAACGTTGACAAACTTTCATCAAAATATTTATTTGCTTTGAATTGTTCTGCATCAAATTCAACTGGTATAACCATGAGGAAAAGTTGAATTTGCTTTGTGTGCACGAGATGAGATTATGTTGGAAAACATTTCTTTTGCACTTGCTTGCTTTGTACGAGGTCCAAGGCATTTTTTATTTACGAAATAATGAAATCAACATTTTGCAGAGTGGGCAAGAAACAGATTTTGTGTTAGTCTCATGTACAGGATCAGGAGTAGAACCTAGCAGAAGGGAGCAAGTTTTGAAAGCCAAGAGGGTTAGAGCCTTGTTCATTTATCCTTTTCCATAACAGCTGACTGCTGCTAATAACTCTCCTCACCTAAGGAGTGTCTCTGGTCGAAATCTTTTACAGGCTGGTGAAGACTCACTGAGGAGATCAGGCCTTGGATACACAATCATTCGCCCGGGTCCTCTAAAGGTATTAGTATAGCATCGCAGTACTTGCAATGTGTGCACATAAAATATGGGAACTTGTGAAATAGCTTTTTGTTATAAATGCCGCTACTTAGAAATGGAAGTTTTCCTGAATAAGTTATAAAATCTCCATAGGGAGCTGAAGGGATGATAGCTGTAAACATAATTAATTACTTGCCAGGCCATCTGATGTGATGAAATTCAACTGTGAATTATAATTGGTCTTGCAGGAAGAGCCCGGAGGCCAACGTGCACTCATATTTGACCAAGGAAACAGGATTTCTCAGGTGAAAAATAAATTTTCTTCTGACAGAAAGCAAGAAGACATTATTTGTTGTTTAATTATAATAATATATATATGTATGTTGTTTAATTATTTAGGGTATTAGCTGTGCGGATGTGGCTGATATCTGTGTGAAAGCGCTGCATGATTCAACTGCAAGAAACAAAAGCTTTGATGTGAGTAGCATGCTTTTAATTTATGTTTGAGACTAGTCTTCAATGAGAATGAGAAGCATCAGGATCGTAATGCAATGCAGGTTTGTTACGAATATGTGGCAGAGCAGGGAAGGGAGCTCTATGAGCTGGTAAAGACCAAATTCAGTCTTCTTTCTTGTTCATTTACATTTATACATAGACTATAGAGTAACAGTATAATGTTATTGCTTTAATTCTTTTTTCTGCAGGTGGCACATCTGCCTGACAAAGCAAACAACTATTTGACACCTGCACTCTCTGTTTTGGAGAAAAACACTTGACCGACGACAATATCATCCTCTTCCTCTTCCTTTTAACAAAAACATGAATTCACTCACCATCACCAAGAAAGAAGAAAGAAAACGAAATCTAATTCTTTATATCTTTTATGAACACAAGTTTTTTTTTATATAATAATGTATATATTGTTGTTGTTGTTGTTGTTTTCTTTCTTTCTGTACATTCCTGTGTAGATAACGTAAAGTATATTGTAGTCAAATGATGGATGTACAAGACTTGAGCCTTCACTGGGATGATCATATCATATATTCAGTCGATATATATGTTGAGAAAGTATCTACTATCAAACCATGACGCTCATTCTCACTGTCATATTCTTTATTTCCTTCGCAAATAAAGGGATCTACGTGCTCCTACTGGGGTCCAGACAGCCACATAATTACTTGTGAGGGCAGGAGGCTGCAGGCAAAAGCATTGCAGTCTCACTCCCACCACAAACACACATTTGCTAGGAATGTGAATACCACGTCCAAGTGGATGTGAAACGAGCGTCGGCCACAGATTGATGGCCTCCGTATATAGATAGATAGATATTCAACTCAATCAAAATATCATGGCTGTCTTTGATTTGGTTGGACTTGTGAAGATGAATTTCGATAACACAGAATAATCATAATGCTTATCCGCACCCCAAATCCCATTACTAGTCCACCTCTTTTTACCAAAGGGACTAAAGGAACCCCTCCAAAAGTTACCACCAGCACGGTTGGTCATCTGCCCAGAGCAAGCAGCTGCTGCACCTTAACCGTCACTAGCTTTTTTGCAGCATGCACGGTAGTCGTTGCCACGGCGGCAGTTAGTGCAACAGTAATAGACGTACCGCAACAGGATGCTGAGACAGAGACTCTGTCTAACATACCTCAAACTTTATCTAGCGTGTGCGAGTCATCAGAGGCCAAGGATTGCAAAAAGCCAAGAATTCAAAGGCCTAAGTCGAGGAAGGCAGAATCATGCACTCTCAAGTGTCTCACCACTTGCATCCGAGGCGGAGAAGGCTCCCCCGGAGAAGGCCCTCTTAATATTAGAAGGCAAGCAACCACCCACCACCCATTATATTTATACTTTAGAATCGAATGTTGTTTTTGTTATGAATCATTGATTCGTATTGTTTCCTTGTCATCTTTCGCAGACCTTTGGTAGTTTTCAAACCAGGATTTCGAAGTCGTCAATACTGGTAACTACATGCATATTGTATTATTTATATTTTCTTTCTTGATTCCTCCCTGAACCTAATGCAGTTCAGTTCACCATTACCATTACCATTACCATTGCATATGCAAATACTAACATTTCTTTAATTATTTGTTGACCCTGCAGTTTGGTGGAATGTTCGGATATTTGTAACCTCATCGGAGATGGAGATGATGGACCTTAAGTTGTGAACGACAACAAAAATGAACATAAATGAAATTGTACTTCAAATTTTCTTAGTTCACAACTGCATCAAATCAAATTTTTTCAGTTCCGTTGTGCGTACTGGAGTCTTAAAGTTTAATTTCTCCAGCAATTGCATGGCTGCATTGGCAACATATATATCATTCTGGACTAACTTGCAGAGGGTCCCTGAACTTTGCCTTAAAAATGGGCAAAAAATTGCACCACGCCGCGCTTCTCCCATTTGGACTAAACTGTAGCCTTTGAAATGATTTATTTATGTCATTGTTTCTAATTGATTGTTCTTTTTTATGTGTTAAATGGCCTGTTTGGTACCCATTCGTTCAATTTCTAAGACAAATTACAGTACTAAAATATGTAATCTTTACTATTCCAGACCTTTTTTAATGCAGAAAACAAGTTTTTACAGCTGAAAAAAGCAGAGCAGAAAACAATAATAACCTTCTTAATTGTAGCCAAATTCAAATGCTGTCTTCTCCTCGATGAATATGGTTGATCTTGGATTTGAACTTCGAAGAACAGGTTCTCTTTTATGAAAATTGTCAAAATGACAATGATATACAAATCGAGCAAATCTCAATCCAGTTAATATTCTACAACGGATTTACAGTTCAAAAAGAGTTATAACCTCTTGGACACAATGCAATCAATCAACGCTACAATATAGGTGCTAATGGTGAAGCAGTTGTTGTTGCACAGGACTGTCAACTGCAGCCTCTTCTTTTTGTGATTCTGGCTTCTCTTCTAAACGGATCTTTTTATCACATGCTTCTTGCTGAAAGTCACTATAAAAAACACTTGCTTTCTTCTTCTTCGCTGATGGAGGAGGTGATTTTGAGTCAGTTTTGGACTCTGTTGATTGGGGAAGCAAACCACCAACAGTTTGGGAAGCCAGTGGCACCACAGAAGCTAGAGGTGGATCAGTCAATGATGACAAACTTTTGGGAGAAAGTAAGGTGCTACCAGCTTTCTGCTGTTCCTCCAAAATCTTCTGCAAATACCTCGCATGTTCTTCTATTCGCAGTTGAAGCGCTCTTTGTACCTGCACCAAGGATTAAAGTGTTAAAATGATAAAATAGCAGTACAGAACTAACCACTAGTCCAGCAAAGTACGAAACAGCTTCCACTGACATGACCTAAAAGAAAACTGAATCCACTTTGCAAAAATTTATTGAGCATTTAATTTAAGCATGATTTACCTCCAGCTGTTCATGCAGCTGTTTCTGAACTTCCATTTGCATGCGCAAGGCCTCAGTAATTTGAGTTGTCCTGAGACACAAAAAGACATGGAAAAAGAAACGATTAAAAAGTAGGCTGAGTCAGAAAAGAGAAGATATCTATGCAAAATATAAAAGTGAACAGATATAATATCATATAAGTATGCATATCATAAACTGAGTACTGACCTCTTTTTTCGGCTGTCACTTTCAGTACTACATGAAACTCCCTTCTCTTCACAGCATGAAGCCTTCCTCTCTGTAGAACAAATGGAATCACACGTTGACAATTAAAAACAGATACTTCAATTGCACAGATAGAAGCAGAAAGGAGTCATTCTGAAAAATTGAACATTAGAATTACGAAAAACAAGGATGAGCAATCTGAAAAGGAACAAATAAACATCAACGAACCCACTAGTCATTGATAATTTCACTGAATGATAGCTGCACAATAGTTATTGGTGTTCCCATAGAAAATGTTTCTAATTTGCAAGAAATAATGATTGGCTCCAGATATGAAGAGGAAAGATTATATGCACCAAGGGAAAAAAAAAAAGCCTGAAATAATAATGTAAAAGAGTCATAACGTCTTTTGGCTATTAGGATTTAGAAAAATCATGTTACCCTAAAATGTCCCTCAAATAGCAGATTGGCACTTTTTGTACATTAAGAACTCAAATCTCGGGGTGGTATTGACATTTCTTATGTTTTTACAGGGGTGACACTGACATATCTTATGTTTTCCCTTTTAGCAGAGTGGCATAAGCCATAAAGGCTGGGGAAAAGAAGAGCAAACCTGAGGTTGGAAAAGAAGGCCAACCGTACTGGAATAACTCTTTCTCTCAAACTCAATCAACTTTGAGAATTTGATTGCAATACAGCACTGAAATAACTTCACATCTGCAGAGGCCTTTTGTTTGCCATCCTCAATTATACAGTATATTTTAGACAAACAACTAAGAAAGAGAAATTTCATGGTAAACAGCATATTCGGTCACTGGCACATCAAGGTGGCAGTGATTTTAAAGCAAATCAAGGAAATAGAAGGGAGATGAAATAATTCAGAGATGGCTCATATTGGACGGCTGGGATGTTAATATTAACAAGAACTGTGCTTTAGGAAGAGAGCTGATATTAATCATAATAAGCACCACTTCTTTTAAATATGAATCCGTTACCTTCTTTTTTCTCTGGCAAATACTTGGCAATTCGATATTTCTGGGGAACCAAAAAAGGCATGTGGAAAAGCTTAAATATTCAATTAAATGAAATCAACAAACATGGACAAGTCAAGATAATTATAGCTGCTTACCTGTAAATGGCTTTTCACATGATAGATGGTCAAACCTGTAACATTCATTAGCTTTAAGACACCCTTTGGAGTAGCCTCTACATATCAAAATAAACCAAGGACTTTCACACAACTAAACAAAAAATATATATATAAAAATAAAAATATTCCAGTAACTCAGACAGAGAACTCCCAGATAAAAGACCAGTGAACCATGCATGTTAAGTACAATAGGAAGCAGAACATACTCTCTGCTCCACCAAGCTTGATAACAGCCTCCACAAAACATTCGTGAAGCCCAGGCGTCCATCTTATTCTGGGCTTGTGTACAGCTGCTGCCCCAGGAGAGGGGTGATTTGAAAGAGCATCAACAGATGGTGCCACAGAGGCAACGTTCTGTGTCTGAGTGCCCATCAATCCTATAGCAGGGTTTGAGGAAGCTTCGATTTTTTCATATATTTCCTAGATAACATCAGCATGAAAAGAAAGGCAAAAGTCAATTGAAAATTTATGCAGTCTCCATGTCCTGAACGCCAAAACTCCAAAATATCTATTCCATATTCAATTTAAAAGCTTCAGAAATAAAATCTTATGCTTGAAAAACATAATTAAATTGTTTGAAGATGAGGTTATGCCCATGCCCTGGCTCCTTTATGGTGCCATACTATACTTAAAAATTAAATGTCCCTCTTAAAAAAATTGGGCATATTGTTTTCAGCATACATCAATTCTAACCAAAAAGATAACACGTGATAGCTACTTGCCACTTACATCAACCCTTGGATTTTCTCCATGGTCGGTTATAGCTATGTCAAGTTCATCAGACAAAAATTGCAGCTCCAGTTGCTGTGTAAGTACCAAATTGTTGCTTGCAGGAGTCATACCATCAAAGCTGCTCTCACAAGTGTCTCCTGGAAATTTAAGGAAGTCTATCACAAGAGCGTTTGAATGCTCGCCATTATATGGATTACTTATATCCTCACTGAAGACCAGGGAAGATTTTGTTGAATCAACAGAAGTAACAGACTGGCTGCATGTGGAAGGATGTGGAAGAAATGGTAAATTTCCAGGCTGACGGTTAATTTCAGAGCTTGACGAAGATGACAGGTATAAACTAGTGCAGAACTCAGAAGAGCGCTGAAATGTGCTTCTATGATGTTGAATGTGAGAAGCAGGGGACAGGGCAATATCAGGACGAGATTTTAAAAAATACTTTGGTGGTTGAACTGTGGATGCTGGCATGATATTTGGAGAAAGAGACTCTGCGAGAGAGGATGAATGCAAAGAACATTCACTTGTCAAAGAACATTGAAGTTCTGACTCACTGCGAAAAAAGTTGTGGATTGGTGATAAGGCAGTGAGATATGGCTGTGCGATTCCTTTACTAGACTCATTTTTGTTACAGATGAAACACCATGATGCTTCATAGTGACATCCTATTAAATAGCTTATGCTGCACCTCACAACTTGGCACAATATCTTTAGAGACAGAAATGGTAAAACTTATATTCACCAGAGGAATTCAGAACTTAACCCTGTTGAGCTTTTTGTAATATAATGAAAAATGAAGAAACAAATTATGGCCGAAGTTTGAGTTTCTCACGGTATGGGTTTCAAATCCACCAATAGAAGCACTGTTTTGCTTCTTTCTTTCTTTCTTTTTTTAGACCAGCACAAACACGTTACATTTCTGTAACCAAATCTAGCTTCAACAGAGAGATATATAGTTATGTTATAGTTAGCTCATTTCAGTAGCAAAGAGCCTGCTACAGCTCATAGCAAGAGGTTCACCCAAATCTTATGCACATTGGGAAGCCAAAGAGAACATGTAAGCAATAACAAGATTAGCAGCAACCATCTTCTCCATGAATAAACCTGTAAACCAAGCAATCACTTGTTGGTCAACACTAGGAAATATCCTCTGCAAGTTAAAGAACAGCTCAACCATTGATATACAAAGAACACCATAGCAAATAACTTAGGACATATAAGCGACCTTTGATTGCATTATCTACATACTACAAGTTTAAAAATCAAAGCACACTCCAGTCAGAAAATGATGGAGATTAATTTTATGCAAGCAAGAGCAAGGATGCAACACTGCTATTGGCAGCCCCCAATATGCTAACCCCTACCATCAGTAGGACTGTCAAACAGCTTAACCATACTCCTAACTACAAACAACAATTAAAATGACAGGAATATATATAAAAGATTTTTAAGAACTTTTTTTTAAAAAAAAAATATATTGTTCCTCTTGTCTGATAAACACATGTATTATGGATCCGGCAACTCATCTGTCTGTTGTATTCTTTTTGCACAAAACAAAACCATTTAGCAGATTCTTACTTTACCCTAGAATAAAGCACCCAGTGGATTCATCCGAAAACTAGACAAAGGAAATAGCCTGACAGAGACTATAAACTGAAAGAAATTGAATCCTTTTTAGGAGCAGGACTTTTGGTCTGATAAGCAAAAGCAGTAAAGAAAGCAACCAATCTATGCCTAAATTACAAGAATCCTATATTTAAATTATTATTGTTATTATGATTTAAAAACTTGGTCTATTCCAAATAAGAAGCGGGAATCCTAAACTAAGAATTAATTGCATCTCATTCCAAATTGGAAAGTGAAGCAAACAAGGCAGAAGAGAAGAAGAGTGTAAATCATGATTCCGAGATTTATTAGCAATAAAAGCTAACATTGGCAAGTCGCATCCGATAAAACCCAGTAGGCAGCTAACAATAATTAATTTACTTAAGAAAAACAAAAATTTTCCAAAAAAAAAAAAAAGAAGAGCGTCAAATACAGAGTGAAGAAGTAGAAAAGGAAAACATGCACAGACATCCAGAAAGGAATAAGAAGAAGAGACTTACTTGAGCTTGAGCAGGCAGGTAGCTTCTTCTTATTTAATTATTGGCCATTGTTTCTGTCTATATATCTATAAATATTAAATAATTGAGATCACTCTTTTTTTTTTCCCGAACAAATGAGACTTACGTTCATGCATCATCACTAATTGAGGTCACTCTTAGTCTTATATCTTCTTGTGATTTCAAGTTGCATGTATTCGGCTTCGGGCTTGTCTTGGCTTCCGTTAGGACGATACAAATGATTGGTTTGGTTGGCTTGCTCATTCTCTCTTCGAATCCAACGTTTATCTTATTGCAATCAAAATTTATTTGTTTAATTATTTCTTTATTTTAATGTAAAATGTTAAAACTTTTCCTTTGAACTCAAAATGGTAAAATTGGGTTCCAGGGCAACAGTAGTTCTGGAGGCAGCTGTCTTTTTTTATTTAATTATGGCTAGAATGTGAGTACCAAAGCTAAAACTGCAATGGCCATATATTGAGATAATATCTTCCATGTCCCCTTTGACTTATTTTATTTCATTCATAATCTGGTGTATATTTTTTTTTCAATTTTATTTTTTCAATTTTTATTTTTAGCTTTTTTTCTTTTTCTTTTTCAATTTTAGCCTTCCGGCACACTGTTAGTTTTCAGGTGGAAGCAGTAGCAACGATCAGCCACAAATATCATCTTTCGTCATCTCTATTAGTAGATTGGAACTCCTACGCAGCATCTAAAGATCCTGATGGGAACTCCGGATTAGGAATTGGGTTCGATATGGAAGCCGTTGTTCTTCTGCAATAAAGATGGCTACCTCGAGAAGTAGCAGCAAGGCTGGTCTTCAGTTTCCAGTTGGTCGTATTGCTCGAACATCTCGCCGCTAAGGTATATTAATTTCTTTAATCTTTTGCGTTTTGTTTTTTTAAGTTGTTCTAGGATATTGTTGATTGAAGACTTGTTTGGCCAAACTGTTACCGGTAGCTAATAGCTGGAGCTGTTACTGTTAGCTTGTAGTTGTTAGCTGATAGCTGATTAATATTAAGTGTTTGGATAATTACTGTTGTTGTTTAAATATTTAATGACTAATATAAATATTTATTAAATTATTTTAATAATGTTATAAATGTATGTGTGTATATATGTGTGTGACATTTGACAAATAATATAATTTAACAAAAAATAACATTATAATAATATTAATAATATTTCGGTAAAAAATTAATAATATTTATAATATTATAAATGTATGTGTGTGACATTTGACAAATAATATAATTTAACAAAAAAATAACACTATAAATTATTTTAATAATAATATTATAAAGGTAATATCTAGATATTCATTGGATCATTTTATAATATTATAAAGGTATATAACATTTAACTGTCAATATAATTTAACAAAAATAAAATTATGCATTATTTTAATAATATTATAAAATTTATGTAAAAAATAATAAGTATCTTGTGGATATATGTATATATATATTTTACTGCTGGCCCAAAATTAAAAGTACACAATTAAAGCTTTAACTTGTATTTTAAGATTTTTATTTTTTAACGTTAATTTAATTCCAATAGACTTAGTTTTGGTTTAAATAAAGACTAAAATTTTTATTTTTTGAACGTTAGTTTACTTCAAACAAACTAGAAGAACATGAGGATAATTTTGGAATTGTATTTTGATATAATAGAGCGGTTTATGAACAGCTCCAAATTGGAGCTGATAGAAATTGTAGCCGTTAGGCATCCTATCAGCTATCAGCTATTGCTTAAAAAAAATTATCAAACATATTTTGAGAGCTGTTGGGAGATAAATAACTACCAGCTGCATCCCAATAACTTAGCCAAACACCCTCTAAGTCAAATAAAAAAGGACAAAAATAATAAAAAAAAGGACACGCTTAAAAAAAAGGAAAAATGTGTAATTTTATTAAAAAATCAAGATATTCCTTATAAATCAATAAAAAATCAGCCCAGTACTACAAATTTCTCTTTATTCAATTTTCATCTCATTAGAACTGCTTTTTCATGGCACATAAGACATTGCTTGAGAAGTTTGTGTACTCACCAATTTTAAGAAGTGGTTTGTTTTATGAAAAATAAGGGTCGGAAATCGAAATGAGTAATTCCGATTTCTAATATTTGATTCATTAAAATTTTACATGAAAATGTGAATGAATTTTCCTATCAATGGGAATCACCCATTCTCTTTGTAGGGGTAAGAAATGATTTTTCATTCTCATAAAATCAAGTAAAATTAATAATAAATTAGTCAAAAAAATTAAATATTTTATATTCTTAAAATTTATGAAATACAATTTTTTTGAAGTAATGACATTAAATATATAAATTCATAATTATAT
>CATIWM010375936.1:0-19285 GCA_949671775.1 Mallotus repandus
TAATAAAAATATTTTATTTTACAAGTTGAGATAAAAGTAGTCATACTATTTTAAACATCTATTACATATGAAAAAAATTATATTGTTAAAAACAAACTTCTATTTTAAGTTAAACATCTATTACATATGAAAAAAATTATGTTGAAAAAAATAAACTTTTATTTTAATTTATACTAATACTGACAGTAGACTTTTATTTTATATTGAATAGATATTTTAAATTTTAAATTTGTAAATAATTAGTAAGGCAATTTAATTTATAAACAGATTTTATATCTAAACATGTTAAATATATAAGTAACTAATAAAATAATTGAGTTACAAAATTTTAAAAAAATTATGATTAAAATTTTATTTATGAATTACTTTTCTTTTTATTAATATTATTTAGTTATTGTATCAAAAAATATTATTTAGTTATAAAATTAAAAATTAGAGAATAAGTATTACCCAATTTAATTTTTAAATGAAACATATTAATAGCAAACTAAATTTTTGTATTTTTTATATTTAGTTTTTTTCTTTTTTTATTTTGTTGTTATTAAGTATTGTATCTATTTTTTGGTAGGCTAAAAAATTTAAATATGTATATGTATAATCTAATCATATGTCATTGGAATCTTACCATTTGAAAACATTTAATAGATAACTATAAAATTCACTCTAAATATTAAAATTGAAAAAAAATAACGTATATTTATTTTCTATTTTATATTTATGAATGCAATATTGCAACTCATAGATAATTAAGAAAAAATGTCTGTTCTTTCATATTTCATATTTATTTTATTGTTCTTATTTAATTTGTTTATATTGTGATCAATAATGAATATATATTTGTATTGTATAATAATGGAAGCAAAAAAAAATTTTGAAATAAATATTTTATTTTTTCACAATTATTTTTGTTTATTTTCTTATTTTTTAATCATTTTATATTTATCATTATTTTTTAGTAATTTTATTTTTTAATTTAATATTATATATATATAATATAAAATCACGTGCAACGTATGTAAGAAAAAAACTAGTTATATCAAAATGTGTATATCATCTGAAGTCCATGCAATGCAAAGATTGACAACTAATTTTATTTTAACTACCGATGGCCATGGGCATGTCTCATACCAACAACTAAGTATCTCTGCACATCTCAAGTTTTACAGTAACACCACACTAAAGAGGGAGTAGGACTTGACACCTGAGCCAACGTTGAACATGTTTCAGACAGTTTTAAAAAATGGGTTATTTGCATTAAAAATCCTGACCTTTAGCATTTTTTGCAATTTAATCATATCTTTTTAAACTTGGCAAAAAAAAAAAACACAAACTACCAAATTTTGGCAACTCGAATCACCGATGCATTTTCTAGGGACCAACTGCTTGTGTGGCAGCCTGAGACTGTGCAACTAAACCATGTCAGATGCCACTAAAATCCACCTCAAAACGCACCATTTAACTAAGAATACTAATATAAAACATGTCTTCAATTAAAAAATGTCCTCCATCCCCGTCCTTCATCCCCAAAACATTGTCTTCCTCACTGTTAGTGCTCAATTAGGGTTTAGCACAGTAAATTAGTGAAGTGTCCCCAATTGAAGGTGCCGTTTTGGAAGAAAATGTCAAGTAGCTCAAGATCACATTACTATGGAAATTCATTAGAGTCAAGTGAACGAATATCAAGCTTGATTCCTCAAAAATATTATGGGCATGAATTCTTAGCCGGTGTGTATACTTCGATGACAATAGAGAATCCTGGGAGACGATTCTATCAATGTCCAATTCAAAAGGTAACAAAATTTTTGCTATTTAGTGATGGTGGGTTTTCAAAGGTAGATCCAATTTACAATAGAAACTAACAACTTTCTAAATTTACATTTGATAGCATGATGATTGTGGGTATTTCGAATGGCTTGATCCTGAAATCCCACCAGAGAAAAAAATTATTCATGAAATTGTAGGCTGAAAAGCATAGGTACGAAGAAACCATGAAAATACTAAGAGATGTTGAGGTACATCTGTCTGATAAAGTGAAGTATGTTGAGAAGACCATGAGAGAAAATAATCCAGAGATGGAAAAAGCACTGGAGGTGTACAAGTTGTTGGCTGGCCATCTAAAAATTGAGAATTTAAAGCTTCAGGACGATGTCAAAAGGCACAGGTCATGGTTGAAAGTAACATTTGTGCTGCTTTTGGCATTACTTGTAATGTTGTTGAAAGTGAAATCTCCACCTTTAGTCATAGACAAAAAAATGTTGCATGTGTGCCATCTTTGACTTGACAAAAGAATTGTAGTGTTTGGTTGTTTTTTTTTATGTTGACAATATGTCCATGGTAGGAGCCACTTTTTTGTTGGTGTAATAAAAGGTGTAATTGTAGTTGGATGCTCCTATGCTCCTAAATATGTTTGTAATTGTAGTAACTTGACTTTGTTTAACTAGTGAAGATGTTTAATTAGAAATGAAAAAAAGGCTAGTTGAAGACCATTTGCAGCTACATTATTTTCTAGGTAGTAGTTCTTCTAGAAAAATTTTCATTCATCAATATTTCAAACTAATAAGATAGATACAGACACTTGGAATTAAACTGGATAATTGAATATTCAGTACAATTGAAATTTTCACTTCTGATACATACTATCTTGTTCATAGAAGATGCAAATATCACAAAATATGAACCCTTAGTTCAACTTGTCCAAAATAACTTTCTATTAAACTAGTACAAAATAAATTATATTGGTTGATATCCTATAAAACTAACTCCAAAATAACTTCATTTTTTAAATTAGAGATTGTTCAATTAGTCTTGGCAACACTCTCTTGAGTACTAACAATAACATCTGTTTTGGTGGTATCCCCTCTTACATGCCCTCGGGTCTGGACTCTGCCTTGCCTAGTTATTGATGTGGCAGTTGATGAAGTGTTAGTTGATGATGAAGTTTTTACTCTTCCTCGTCCAGCTGCTTTGGCAGTCTTTGAAGCTGTAGTTATTCCAAATACACTGTGAGCTCTTCCTTCATTAGGCATCTGCAATATTAACTTGCATTTAGAATATACAACCAAACTCACACATGCCAACATATCATCATGAACATTATATATCCTCCAAATTCACACTGACCCTGCAATATATGTTACCAGTCCCATAAAAAACTCTAAGGCCATACCTTTGTCTGACCTGCATAATACCAAAATTTTAACATCAACCATTGCATGCAAAATATATATATATAATACATGGATATTGAATGGCAGTCAATAACTACCTGTCTAAGCTTTTTATGTTTGGTTCGAAGATCATTAGAGGTAGCTAGAATTATGGAATTAGTTTGATGTAAATGACTTGCTCTTGAACTGTTGACATTATCGCTATTTGATGTGCCTTCGTGTGAATTGCCTGCCTGACCATCCTTGTTCTTTAGAGGCCTGCCTCTCTTCAGCTGAAAAATACATACAATGTACTCAATATATTTTTTTTGCTTAATTACATTATTATGGTAAAACATATAGAAATTTAAATATTAAACTCACTATTGTCTTTGTAGGTCTCTGAAATGCAGGGTTGTTGATATTCTTGCATGTTCTCTTATTATGTCCAATTTGCATACACACTTGACATCTCATTTGGATTCCTGCTCTTGTAAGCTTGTTAGGGTTACTTAGTTCCTCAGCAATTGCTCTTTTTCTCATCACCTTGGGTCAACCAGGCATTTTTTTGAAGCGGGGTGGTTTAATGGCATAATCATTTGCCTTAGGCCACATATTTGGCCCTTTGGTGGGTTCAATGCCTTTAGCATAAGCCTTTAAATAAGTGTCCACTGTGAAATAAGGATCAACAAAATCTGTTGTATCCTTATTCATAAAGTGGATGCTTGCACAAGCATGGAGACATGGTATTCCAGACAACTGCCATACCCTATATATACAGGTTATAGTCTTTAAATCAACTACAAATTGGTCTGCTCTAATTGCAACTTGGAATTTCTCACCAACTGCAGATTTCACAGTACACAACCTACTATTATACTTACTACTCTCTAGTTTGGTTTTAATTCTAGGACAAATTTTGTTAGTGACACTGCTCATCTCTCTTAACTTCTTATGCATCCTAGACATCAGAAACTCCCTAATATCCTTAAGCATGTTAATTATAGGTTGGACTCTAGCTTTAACAATGTAACCATTGAAGGTCTCATAAACATTATTATCAATCATATCAAATTTTGGCAACTCACTCATATATAACTTACAAAATTTGGTAGGATCCCTTTCTACGAAATTTGAATGTGCAGCTTCAGATTCAGCCTTCAAAGCATTTAGCTCTATGGTAAATACAACATCAAAAGTACTCCTAGCATTCCTTCAGAATAAGTTTTGGAGAGTCTGTCCTTTAAACTCCTTCTTCCAACTACAATACACATGTCTGGCATAATTTTTGTGCTCAACTCTGGGTGCTATCTTTTGAATTGCATTTGTTAGACCCTACAATTTTAAGAATCCATAACAAACAAACATTAATGATTAATAACAAATGCATGTAACTAAATAAATAAGTTAAAAAATTATAAATAAAATGCACTTTCTGCTGGTCACTTATAAAACTCATCCAAATCCATCAACAATATTCATATCCTCAGTAACTAATTTCATAAACCAAGTCCAAAAGTACTAATTTTCAAACTGCACTACAACCCAGCAAATAGGAAACATCTGGTTGTTTTCGTCTTTACCAACTACAGCCAATAAAGCCCCTCCTAAGAATGTCTTCAAGAAGTACCCATCAAAACTAATGATTTTCTACATCCACTAAGAAATCTGTTTCTTAAAGCACTAAACCCAATGAAGAAGCCCTTCAAACTTATATCATCCTCAAGTAGAAACTTATACCTGCCATCTGGATCAACCATCATCAACTTACCTGGACATAAAATTTTTCAAGTAAGTCATCTGCAAGATCCTTAACTGACCAATTAAGATTTCTTCTAAACCTATTAATGTACTCATTAGCAATCCATTCCAAAGTTGATTGTTTGTTGTTCATTTCTCTTGAGCATCGATGTTCTGAGTACAAAGTCTTTATGGCAAATGTCTTCTTGCTGTTAATGATACTTCCATACAATCTCCAAGGGCATTTCTCTACACACCTAACTTACAACCGCCTTTGGTTACTTCTCATTATTTTTAACTTGTGTCCATTAAGAATGGCCCACTTTTGAATAGCTTCTTTGAATTGCTTGGCACTCTTAAACCTCATCCCTAGCACAAAAATTACACTCTTATAATCACATGTTGGATCATATATAACCCTCATCTGTCTCAATTTCTTAGCAGCCTCGTCCATTGCATCATCCTTACTGGTTGCTAATGAATTCACATCACCCTCTGAATCTTTATAGTAACATTGGTTTATCTCAATAGCCTCTAAGATAGCATCTGTCTTAGTGTTAACTTGTTTCTGAAACACCTTGTTTGTGGCAAACCTATCAGCCACTTCATCCACACCAACATATTTCCTATATTTAGTTCTGTTTTTCCTTGCCTCCACATACTCTTCATTTTCAGACAACTCATTATCAACCAATTTATCTTCTGCGTCACTTTCTTCTACTGGATTATAATTTGGATCCTCACTAGTCTCGGTAGTTTCCACCTCACATACTACATTTAGATTTTGCACCACTTCATCAACCATATTAGTATCTGCATGAAGATTATCACCATTAGGCATTTCTTTTGGCCCATCAGTTGTATCAACAACTTCAGCTTTATTTTCTTTTATTGTTTTATCAACTGCATCTTCAGTGTTCAAGTCAGCCTCTAAATACACATCCACCATTCCAAACTCCATCATTTCCATGACTTGCTTATCATTTTTTAACTCCCTTAACCCATTTTTCATACTTAGGCCACGTACTTGATAGGACATTTTCCTACATCTAAAACCCAGATTCTCAACATCATCAACCAAGTCAAGGAACCCAGATTCTCAACATCATCAACCAAGTCAAGGAAGCCATACCTGTCAGTATCAATATTGTGTCTTGGCTTTATTGAACCACTAATGTACACAACTTCATCCTTTATTTTTGTAAACCTTCCTCCATAGTAAAAGAAAATAGAACAAGTTATCGATATCTTGCAAATACAGAACATGGACATGCAAATTTAATAACAAAAAATGGAAACCCTAATAGTCCCATCTTATATCCAATGTCAATATACAATGACTTTAAATACATTATTTTTTTCAGAAAACATTTTTAAACTGTCACATCCATACCCTAATTATAGGTACATTTGCATTCGTATTACATTTGCATTTACATATTTATTTATTGAATTTAAGTGTAAGCTAGTATATATAGTTAGACTAGTGTATCGGGTTAAGTTGTGACTTGCACTCGATCTAAAAGTGAGAATTTTTGAATTTTGATAACACTCAAAATGAGTGAAATTATGAGAATAAAAGGAATTAAGAATAAAAATAAAGTAAAGAATGAGAATTAAAGAGTTTAGGATGATAAGGATTCAATTGAAACAAATAGTCATGCTAAAATGCACAATTGAAAGCTTGAGGTTCCATAGGTTACAAAGTCATTTCATTAAGGGCTTAAATGAATATTTTAAAATAAATCTATCCAAATTGGGTTTGGATTCATCTTTAAAGTCGTGGCTTAGGGAGCAGACTTCATTGTTAAGGAAAAGAGAGAAGAAAAGAAAAGAAAAGGAGAGGAAAAGAGAGAGACTTAAGAATTCTTCAAGTGAAGCTGATTTTTACAAGCTAATTTTGGAAGATTAAAGCCATTTCAGGCCATCAAGCATCATCTCTAAAGGCTTTATTGATCCAACTGGTAAGTAATTTACTTGTTTTGGTTGATTTGGTTTAGGGTTTATAACCTGCTGTTCTCAGGTTCTAGAGGTCTGGTTTAATATTCTCAGTGTTTTAGACATAACTTGAGCTAGAGAACTCAAAATTGAGTGTTATTTAATTATATGGAAACTTAAAAGAGTCCTATACAAATTTTCATCTTTGAGGTTGAGCTGAATCAGTCGGGAAGTTAGACTAATAATTGAAAAAATTTTAATACTCAATCAGCCCAAGAATTTGACCTGGTTGTGTTCAATTGCCTATATCTCACTCTATAGTTTTTTAAATTAAGTGAAATATTTACAGAATTTATTATACATATAAATATAAGACTGATTAAAATTTGAGCCTCAAAGTAATTCTCTATAAGTTTGGGAAATTTTTCTAATTTTTGCCTGAAACAACCCTTATTAAAATTAATAGGACAGACTTGAGGAATTGAGTTAGTTTGCATATTTTGCATATCATATGGGGGCTGCATGGTTAGAAAATTATGTAAGAATGTTATATTTATGATCATTAAATGAAATTCCATGTTTTAGGTGCTGGAAAAGGAAATGAAGGTGCTGATACCAATTAAGAAAAATAGTGAATCGGCTGTGTTGGTTTTGAAAGCTATTTTGTGAGTGGATGTTCAAGCCCTTTTCACTATTTTTATAAAGAAATAAAATGATCATTTTATAAGCCTGAAATGATGATTTAAATGTTTATTTAAATCAGTTTATTGCTATGTGGTTTATGTGTTTATATTTCAAGCTTTCAAAGTATAATGGTTTGAGTTTGCAAGCTTAATGTATTATTACAATATGCTTGGTTTTAATAACCTGATTTGAGATCATTCTAATCATTTGATGATCCAAATGAGTTTTTGATTAACTTGATTTCTTTAATTTGGATTATAATGAGGAGTTTTGACTTTGAATGCTTTGTTGAACAGCAAATGAGATAGAAATGCTTTGACTGTTTATTTAATTAAAATGGCATTTGGTTTGTGTATTACCACCCTATATGAGTTGTGTAAATGTGTTGAGGTGATTATATTGGTTGTTATTACGCAATAAACAACAAGGCACTTGATTGCTGGATGGTGAAGGGAGAAGGACTGTTCCGTGCTAATGTAGTTGAAGGGTTAGCCTTCAAGTGTGCCTAGAGAGTGATGCTTGTGATGGCTTGTATGTTATAGTCAAACTGTGATGCTTATTATAGGGATGATTAATACATGTGAAAGATTATTTTGATGATTGAAAAGCATGTATTTTATTCAGTTGAGTTTTGTATAAGTTTGAAGGCAATAATGGTCTTGATATTTCAAGTAGATTATGATTTGATTTTAATTACTTTAGTATGCTAATTTGAGATATGTATTATGTTTGGTTTAACCAAATTATTTTCTGCTTGAGATATCTATTCACTGAGTATTTCTGTACTCATTTTACTCTGTTTTCTAAACTTTTCAGATAGCAGGGCTTGTTAGAGGGTGGCCTAAGCTGAGTGAGTGTAGATAAAAGTTTGATAGTAAGGTTGGCCAACATCCTGTTAGAGAAGCCTTGTATTTTTGTTTCTTAATTATGTTTATATAAGTATTGTAAAAGGATATATTATTAAGTTAAATCATGGTGGCTAGGCTTTATATAAACCAAGTATGTATAAATGTGGTTTACATTGCTTAATGATGTTTACTCTACTATATCATTGATTTACAAGGATTAATATCAATCCAGTTTTAAAAATGTGATTTTCTATGTTACTTAATTATCCTATACTATAATTATTATTCAAAAATTCATCAAATTACAGGGAAAATTTTATTTTCCATTACATGAATATATCAAGTTTTTCTTAGGAGGTATTTTAATTATTATAACATAATTTGACTAAATTAGGTTATTTGCTGAATGGTTGGTTTTAAATGTCTATCTCGGACGTGAGACGAGGTGTGACATTTTTGGTATCAGAGCTTTGTTAAATGGTCCTTAAAACTATGCTTTTGTTATTATTTTATGAAATATTGAAATTTTTTTTGTTATACTTATAACAGGGTAGTGACAGGGCAGAGTCTAGGGGTAGTGCTAACCTAAAGCTAGAGTCTGAAGCTAGGACCCCTAATGTTGAACAACCTCCACCTCCCCCACCCCTTATTGTACCTATCTTACAGCTTGATCCAAGGATATTAGCAGAGACTATTATTGCTACATTGACAACCCAAAAATATAGGAGAAGACCAGGTGATATAATTGAGCATGCTAAAAAATGTGGGGCATTCGACTTTTATGGCTCTGTTGATTCTCGGGAGGTAGGCAAATGGTTGAGAGCTACAGAGAAAGCCTTTAACACTCTTGCATTAACTAAAGCACAAAAAGTTGATAATGTGTATGGCCTTCTACATTATATGGTAGATGCTTAGTTTGCTAGGATTAGATTGTTGCATGGAGGTCAGTTGAGTTAGGATTTGTTTAAGGATGAGTTCTGTAGGGAATACTTGATAGATGCATTCAAGGCTAAAAGTCAGAATGAATTCATTGCTTTGAAATAAGGGGCAATGTTAATGCCAGAATATGTGGATAAGTTTGAAGAGTTATACAGGTATGCTTCAGATATCTTCCCAACTCAAGCGTAAAAATGTTATAGATTTAAAAAAGGCTTACAAATTGTATTGAAGAATGAACTATCACTATATAAAGGCCAGAATTTTAGGGGCTGGGTTGAGAAAGCAATTGAGAAAGAGAAGCTGAGAGAGGAGATAGAACAAGAGGGCAAGTTCAAAGCTCCAATTTGGGCAGGAAAGCAAAAAGGATTCAGTAAGGGAGCTGGCACATCTCATCAGAGATAAGAGATAGGAGGATTCAGAGGCAGTAAATGGCCTTGGACTTGGTCAGGCACTTATAGACCACATTCCCCTTAGTTCAGCCAGAGCTCAGTGAGACAACTTATGGCTTGTGCAGGTAGTTCATTCAGAAGGACCACACCTTGTACTACTTGTGGCCGTGTATATGAGGGAGGAGACTGCAGGAAGAGGACTATCCAGTATTTTGAGTGTGGTGGATTTGGACATATTATGAGGGATTGTCCCAACTTTACATAGTTTGGCATTAGTACTGGTAGAGGAGTCCATATTACAGCTGGTAGAGGCGCTAGGACTTCTGGTTTGGGTTCAGGAGCCAGTGTTCGTAGAGAGGGTGGTGCATCTACATCAACACAACCTATTTAGCCTGCATAGATGGAGAGACCTTCAGTATAGCCCAGGGTCTTTACTATGACATAACAGGAGGCAATATTATCACACAATGTCATTTCTAGTAGGTTAACTATCTTTGGTGAGAATGCTTATGCTTTAATTGATCCGTGTGCAACTTATTCACTTATTGCATCATCATTCACATCATGCATACCAAAAGAAAAGAGTGTGATGGACCGGAGTTTAGTTATAGTTATGCCAGTGGGTGAATCAGTGGTTTGTAGACATATTTATCATGGTTGTGAGCTAGAATTTGGGGGTCAAAAATTAGAAGCATACTTGGTGTCATTACCATTACAGATGTTTGATGTGATTCTTGGCATGGGTGTCTTAACCAAATATCAAGCATTGATTGATTATTACAAGAAGAAACTAGAGTTCCAGATGCCTACTAGTGGTAAAATGGTGTTTAGAGGTGAAAGGGGTTTAGAGCATTATAGCATGGTTTCAACACTCACAACTAAGAGATTGATGAGAAAAGGGTGTGAAGCATTCTTGGCATATGTCAGTGATACTGAAAAAGAGGGGTAATAGCTAGACAACCTTCTTGTGGTAAATGAGTTTATAAATGTATTTTCTGAAGATCTTCCAGGGTTGCCTCCAGATAGAGAGATTGAGTTCAATATTGATTTGTGGTGAGGGACAACTCCTATTTTACAAGCTCCATATAGAATGGCTCTAGCAGAATTGAAAGAATTGAAGGTGCAATTGCAAGAATTACTTGATAAAGGCTACATCAGACCTAATGTATCACCTTAGGGAGCACCAGTTTTGTTTGTAAAGAAGAAGGATGGCACAATGAGATTTTGTATTAACTACAAACAGCTGAATAAGGTGACTATATGCAATAAATATCCTTTGCCACGGATTGATGACTTGTTTGATCAGTTGCAAGGAGCTAGAGTATTTTTAAAGATTGACTTGAGATCCGGGTATCACCAGTTAAAGATTAAGGTAGTAGATGTACCTAAAATAACATTTAGGGCTCGATATGGGCATTATGAATTCCTAGTGATGCCATTCGGGTTAACTAATGCTCATGCTGCATTCATGGATTTGATGAATAGGGTATTTAAGCCTTATCTGGATAACTTTGTCATTATGTTCATTGATGATATTTTGGTGTATTCACGATCAAAGGAAGAGCATATTAAACATTTGAGAATTGTGCTACAAACACTGAGGGATAAACAAATGTATACCAAGTTTAGAAAGTGTGAATTCTGGCTAGAGAAAGTGGTATTTCTGGGGCATATTATCTCAGTTGAGGGAGTGTATATTGATCCAAAGCTTTTATTAGGGTGGGTACTCCTTAGCATCACGATGGAGCATAACCATAGTGAGTTAGAATTAATAATTCAAAAAGTGAGAAACATTAATTGTAAGGAACAACAGCAGTAAGAGTCACCCCTATTAAAACTCAAAATAGTATAAGATCAAGCAAACAGTGGTGAACAACTAATCCTTATAGGGAAATTATTAAGTAAGAAGAATCATAATGCTTTAGGGTTAAATGAGCCACAACAAAATCTTGGAGGTTGCATCTTAATGTTGCAGTTTAAAAGTTGGATGCAAATTTATTCAAGTTTATTTTCAGGCACAAGGTGGATAGAGCTATAGTTTTGAACGAAATACCACGGTGTGTATCTAATAAACTCCTCATTTTAAAAATATCTAATCAATGAAATACCACAAAATAGCACATGTTCCACCTGAGTAAGTTGATTTTACGTTGTCTCAGTTCTGGATTCAATGTCATGGGTTATTGCAAAACCAAATGAATAAAGAAAATGCATCAATTATGGCAGGTTTATTTGAAGGCTTTATTGAGGTGGACTTGATGCAGGATAATATGATTAGATGGCATCTTTTTTTAAGAGTTCAGGTTAATATTAATATTAATAAACTCTTGATCTAAGGTTTTCAAAACCATCGTTCGAATGAAAAAGTTGAGTGGATAACGATCAAATTTGAGAAACTCCTTAATTTTTGTCATTACTGTGGCATCATAGGACATGTTCAGAGGAGTTGTCATAAGAAAAGACAAGAGGAGAACTCTGGAAAACTAACATCATCGTCAATGAAGTATGGGAACTAGTTAAAAGCTTCTCCGATCAGAAGAAGATATCTAAATGATTTCATGCATCTCATAAGTGAGAATGAGCCATGTCAAAAGGGGGAAAACCCAGAAGAGGAAGATGACTCACTGAGTTTGATCGGGAAAGGTGAGGATGCCCCAAAATCCAATGAGTTAACATAGGAAGATATGAAAGTAAAGATTGTGCCAGATCATGATTATTGCTTGTATGAAGGATAAAGATCAGAGGAGTCAGGAGAAGGAAGCTCATTAATGGTAGCATTAAATGCTAATAGGCGGGAAACCCCTTCTACAAGCAAAAATCTTATGAGGAATGAGAAATGTGCCACCTTAATTCCCACATCTTTTGCTGAACCCATAATCCAAAGCTTGGAATCATACCCACCATACCCAAACACTCAAAGCCTAGGCCCAGAAATATTTTTAAACCAACCTGGAGATTAAAGACTAAATAGCCTTGAATCTGTATTTACAACCATATTTCCAAGCCTAATTGAAGACCCATAACAATTATCATCCCCTTCACCTCCTATATACCCAACATCAACCATACCTAAAATAAATAAATGCTCAAGAAATCTTGGGGATAGGTCCCAAAGTGGCAAAAGATAGAGGATGGAGGCATTTGCTTTCTTAGTATCATGGAAGTGTAGACTAGCAAGGTAGGTTGTAAAAGCACATAAGGATGAGATAGAGTCGAAGTTTGAGGCAGAGGATCAATCTGAGATGAAAGTAGTGAGACAACCGCATAAAAGGCGTAGATGGAGGATAAATGTTGGTTCAAATAGGGTTGTTATCATTTAAGAAATAATTGAGAATAAGGATTAACAAGATAGAGCAATGAAGAATGTTGAAAATGGGGAGAATGTTGATCGAAATGAGACATTAGTGGCATACCCAAAACCACTATAGCAGCCATGAGTCTCCTTTCATGGAACTGTCAGGGGCTTGGACAACCCTTACGGCTAGAGCTCTTAGAGAGCTAAAATGGAAATTTAGTCCCTCTATTATCTTCATAATGGAGTAAAAAAGCATAGATTTTTATGAGCATATTAGAAGGAAAATGGGTTTTGATAATAGCTTCTATGTAGAGCCTGAAGGTTTATCAGGCGATTATGCATATGGTGGAAAAACAATATAACATTGAAGATTTTGGATTGGAGTAAATTTTAGATTCCCTCTGAAGTCAAGAATGGCAGAAGTTTTTTCATCACTTTTATTTATGGAGAAACTTCAAGGACAGGAAAGGAAGGTGTATGAAATAAAATAGCTTCTTTAAATTTAAGTGATAATTCTGTATAGCTATACATGGGAGATTTTAATTATGTGCTTTCGGCAAACAAAAAAAATGGAGGAAGACCCCTAGGGAAGCAGATAGAGGACTTCAGAGATTTTGTATAAAAGAATTATTTATTAGTTATGGGTTTTAAAGGATATCCTTTAACTTGGACATACAGATAGAAAAATAGTGCTAACATTCGATGTTGACTTGATAGAAGCTTTTGTAATATGAATTGGAGATTGTTGTTTCCCTATGCTAATGTGTTTCATGAAGACTTGATAGGTTTGGATCATCAACCAATTATATACTTTTAGAACTAAAGTAGAAGAAAAAGAAATATCTGTCATTTTACATTAAAGTGGAATGCAATTGAGGGTATTAAACAAGTAATCTCAGACAACTGAGGAAGATACTCTCAAAATTGTAGCATTGTTGGCAAGCTTAATACATGTGGAAGTCATACCATGCGGTGGGTTTAAGCCTCAAGTAATTTGAATGTGAGGAAACAGATTAATCAACTAAAAGCTGAGTTACACTAGTTCAAGCTCAAGTTCCCTCAGAAAGATGTAATATGGAAATAAGAGGAGATCTTATTGGAATTAAATGAAGCTTGGAGAATGGAGAAGGTTTACTGACGGCAAAGATCTAGGGTAGAATGGCTTAAAGCTGGAGATTGAAACACTAGATTTTTTTGATTGACAGTAACATAATATAAACAGAGAAATATGATTTTGAGAATTAAGAATGAGTGAGGCATGTGGATTGATGATGAACAAAATGTGTACGCAGTGATATTTTGGCACTACAAGAAACTATTCGCTTAGGAGCCCATCTCTCATGTCAACAGAGCTATTTGTTATCAAAGCTGGGTAGTCTCTGATGAATGAAAGTTTGATAAGACTAATTGAAATTGAAGAGTTCAAGAAAGATATTTTTGAGCTTGGTAGTCAAAAGAGCCCGGGTTCGGATGGTTTCCAAGGTATATTTTACCAAACTTATTAGGAGGATATAAAACATGATGTGTTTAAATTTGTTTATGATTTTTAGGATACTGGGTATATGCATCCTTATATCAATCGAAATTTTATTATGCTTATCCCAAATTGCAAAATCTCGAGACAGTGGCTCATTTTAGACCTACCAGTTTGTGCAACTTTATTTATAAAATTGTTTCTAAGGTGATAGTTAATGGATTAAAACCCTTTATGCATGACCTTGTACACTATTCTTAGGGAGCCTTTATTCCTAAAAAACTAATTCAAGATAGCATCCTTATAACCCATGAATTTCTCTACACTTTAAAATCTTTAAATATAAAAAAATATGTAAGGATTGCTTTGAAACTTGACATGGAAAATGCATATGATAGAGTTCGTTGGGGTTTCTTGAGGAAATTTTTTATTTAAAATGGATTTTTATGCATTGTGGTTGGCAAGGGTCATGAAATGTGTCACTTTCACTTAATATGTTGTCCTTGTTAATGGCAAACAATCTAGTTGGTTTCATCCTTCTAGGGGATTAAAGTAAGGGGATCCACTCTCATCATATTTATATCTTTTTATAGCTAATGTCCTCCCAAATATGCTTGATGGTGCTTTGAGAGGGGGAAAACTTAAAGGCTTTTGATAAATAATAGATACCCTATGGTTACTATCAATTTATTTACAGATGATACAATACTTTTTATGCATGCTAATTTGTTGGAGGCTTATAGGTTAACTATATTCTTGGATCAATGTATGGGTGCTACAGGACAAAAGATAAACAAGAATAAATCTAGTATTATTTTCACTAGAAGGGTTCCTCATGATGCTAAGGTGAATATTAGAGAGGTTTTTATTGTTAGGGAGATGGGAATGGGAGAAAAATATTTGGGTTTACCTTTGGAATTGGTAGATAAAAAATTTTGGAGTCAAAGTTCATTTTAAAAATGTTGAGAAAGCAAAGTCCTGGAGGCACAAATCTCTATCCTATGAGGGTTAGAAAATCATAATAAAATCTATCTTAACTACCATTCCCACTTATACTTTTTCTTGCTTTAAATTTCTAAGAAATTTTATCTTAGAGGCTCAAAGGGTATTAAATCAGTTTTAGTAAAGAGGTAGTGAGAAAGAAAGAAGGGGGGCATTAGTATAAATGGGAAGCTTTGGCTAAGTCTAAAGCTATTAGAGGGTGTGGGTTTAAAAACTTATAGGCTTGTTTAATGTTGCTCTCTTAGGGAAAAATGTATGGAGAGTTATAAATAACCATGAATCTTTGCTTTCAAAAATTTTAAAATGGAAGTATTGTAAGGATGGGGATTTCCTAAATATAAAAAGAGCTAAAAGGGTTTCGTGGGGTTGGAGTAGTTTTCTTGAGGGAAGAGATCTTATTAGAAAAAGGGATTAGGAAAAATGAAGCTAATGGGCAAAAAACTTTATTTGGGAAGACCTTTGGATGCCAACTCTTCCACAACTTAAAATCCAAACTCCCAAACCTTTAGACACCCATATCCAAAGAGTAGTGGATGTGATTGATATAAATACTAAATCATGGAACTTAAACCTCCTTCGTTATATTTTGACCAATGTAGAAATTCAAGCCATTTTAAAAATTCCTTTAAGTAGAACTAGACAAAGTGATAAATGGGTGTGGCAGTTTGAACCTAAAGGGAATTATAGTGTCAAGTATGGATACCATACACTAGTCTCCTTAGAGGTTGAAAGGCAATCGTGTGCTTCCCTATCTCTTTTAACTGATAAGAAAGTTTTATTTTCTATATGGAGGTGAAAAGTTCCCCCAAAATTACATGTATTTTTCTAGAGGGTCATGACAAACTCTTTAGGCTGAAAACAAAAGCTTTATAGAAGACACTTAATAAATCCACCTCTCTGTCCTTTTTATGAAATCCAAGAGGAAACCATTGAACATGTGCTTTTTCTATGCTTTGTGGCAAAGAAAATCTGGTTTCTTTCTCCTTTAGGTTTTATTCGTGAAGAAAATGGCTTCCCTTCTATTAAAATATGGTGGAGTGATACGTGTTTGCTATTTGGGGAACTTAAAAAGGAAGAGCTTCTTGATTTGATTATTTTTATTTATTGGTATCTTTGGAAGAACCGAAATGACAGAGTTTTTGTAGGAAAGGATATGATCATACGGAAGCAATTTCTGAAGCAATAATCTACTAGAATCAAATGTAAAGCATTCATGCATTAAATAGGTAGAGTAATACTTCCATCAGCAATCCTCATGGAATGTTCTTCCTCCAGCATGGCAAATATGGCAACTATAATGATAGATGATAAAGGTAATCTTTGGGATGGCTTTTTTTTTTGCCCAACCTGCTGGCTCAGCCCTCTCTGATGAAGCTTTAGCTCTTTTAGTTAGGGTGTTAATTATGAAAGCTAGAGGTATTCCTAAGGTTGTCTTTGAATCAGACTCCAAGCAGTTGATTGAAGCAATTTAGTGGCCGGAAAAAGGAGTGCTATGGGAGATTGAAGCATTCATTTATTACATTTGTGAACTTATTTGTAATGAACCTTTTTATAAGTTTAAACTTATTAGCAGGAAAGCTAACAAAACTGTTGATTGGGTAGCAAAACATGTTAATGATCTTTTGTTGAATCCTGTTTGGACTATAAATATTTCTCCTGCTCTTGTTGCCATTTTGTACTTTGAAGCCCGAGGGCTATTGAGTTAATGAAACTTTATCTAATTAAAAAAAAGGGGTCATGTTTCATATATCAATATATTGGGCCTTGGGCCATAATTTTTTTTTTGTAAGAGTCTTAGGCTATATTGGTTATGTTTTGTAAATATTTATGGGCTAAGCCCACCTATTTAATGAAATATGTACATTTATTTTTATTGAGCTTTATTTATATAGCCCAAATTAATAGGTCCAATTGAAAAGCCCAATCTGAAAAATTGAACCCGCTCAATTTATTTCTTCCAACCAAACTATTAGTTCTAGCATCTTTTTACAATTTGATGGATGTTGTCATAAACCGAAAATCGATCAATTTTCACTGCCTTGCCCCTGAATCATCCGAACCTACTCGATGCATAGCCCTACATTTAACCTTTATCTTAAAAGCTTTGCACCCTCAACATTACCTTGAAGTTTACATTTGACGTTTATGTTTTTTTTGTCCCATTTGAACCTTAATTTTTGAAAATTTAATTATATTAGACCATTCTTCAAAGAATTGTTGCAATTAAGTCCTAAAAATTAAAATTAAAATTAATTTTAATGCTAATTAATAAAAATTAGTTAGAATAATAATGAGAATTAATAAAATTAGTTTCAATATATATATTTATGAAGTTTTTAAAAAAATTTACGTTTAAAAAATATATTTTTTAATTTTAAAAAATGAAAATAATATTTTTTTATAGACCTAGAAATTTTAAAAATTTTACAGTTAAGTGTGTGTATATATATAAGAATTAAAAATTGTTTACACAATAATTTTTCTTTTAAATTTTTAAATTTTTAAATTTTCTATAGATTTAAAAATTGTTAACAAAATTATTGAGTGCATGCAAATTTTTAATTCTTAATTTATTTAATGTATATCATTTGATTTTAATTTTTTAAATTTTTAAATTTTTTGTTTTTTTGAAATATTTTTTTTATTTTTTAAAATTTCTAAAAAAAATTAACAAAATATATTCCTATAAACTTAAAAAATTTTAAGAATTTAAAAACTCCATAAATATATATTTTGAAACCAATTTTATAAATTAACATTAAAGTTAAATTTTATTTTAATTTTTAAGATTTAATTGTAATAATCTTTTAAAAAAGAGTCTAAAATATTTAAATTTTCAAGAATTAAAGTCCAAATGGGATAAAAAAATATATAAAGATTAAATGTAAACTTTAGGGTGAAGTTGAGGATGCAAGTTGCACTTTATCTCTTCTGTATTCTTCTCATAAAAATATAATTTGACCAAAACACCTTTTGTCACGTTATTAATTTTAACCAATTTCCCTTTATTTATTAACAATATGAAACATAGAACACTAGTTCATCACAAAGTAAACTACACGTATTTTTTTTTAACTGATACTTTCCCTTTTAAAAAAAAAGGAAAGAGTTACAAGTTTAACGGTAGTTTGACCACTTTTTTGCACATGCACTTTACGTTTTATTTTTTTTACGTTTACATATGCGCCTTTCATCTTCACTTTTTTTTTTTTTTTACGATTTTTCTTGTTCTTGCTCTTATTCTTGTTATTATTATTATTATTTCATAAATATTTTATTTTAATATTATTATTTATTCTCTTATTTTATTTTTATTTTCTATTTATTTTTTTCTGCTTATTTTATTATTTTATTTATTATTTTTAGGTTGTTTGTGGTTTTTTCTTTTTTTATTTGTACAATATTTTTTGATTGTTGTTTAGGTAGTTTTGGTAGTTGTTTAGGTAGTTTTGTTGCTTCAACGACCATAAAAACACTACGAAAATAATCGGAAAATCACTACAAAATAAGCTCAAAAAAGGGAAAATGAGTCAAGAAAAAAATAAAAAAAGTAACCAAAAACAACCATTTTTTAGTTTTTTGTAGTTGTTTTAGTGGTCATTTTTGGTTCCTTGTTGTTTTTCTAGTTTTTTTTTTTTTTAATTTTTTTTTGAAAGAACCAGAAAATTCCTACAAAATAAGCACAAAAAAATTGAAAATGAACTAAGAAAAAACAAAAAAAATAGAAAAAATAATAAAAACAACCATAAAACAACAACAAAAACAAACTCCAAAAACTGAAAATAAATCAAGAAAAAAATCGAAAAAATAAAAAACAACCAGAAGATAAT